>JBBBDQ010028517.1:0-295000 GCA_037127315.1 Ascarosepion bandense | reverse complement strand
TCCCTGCTTCCAAGCGCTCAATGTAATTATGCACTTCTAAAATGTGCAATACCGACATGATTAGTACCTTTCTCTATATATTGTTATTCAGTATAAATCATTGTAGATTTTTCTTCCTCACTCTTTTCATTTTTACCTCTCTATACGTATTGAGGTAGATTCTATTTTTCTTCTTCTGAAGTACTCTGGAGAACTGAAAGGAAGCATGAATAAAGATCTCTTTTAAATACGTATTTTTCATTCGAATCTGAGGCAACTGTCATACCCATCTGGGCCATTTTAGATGACAGGTTAAACACTTCCGCTTACTGAACATTTCCACTGCGACTGCGCAGTTCCGATTCAGTAGAAGACAAAAGAACAAGGACCAAGCAAGGCATGATGGGAAAAATATAAACTCTCTTTATTTTGTTATTTATTAAATAGATTTCCTTTTTTTCTCGGGGTTTCTGAAAGAACTGCTTTTTTTTTACGTGTGTGCCATTTGCTTTATTCCAATGTCGGTTTTTTTTCTAGTGCCCTACCACACTTGTTCTTTCTTGAATTAACTCTCTGTCTCCTCCTTGTTCTCGTCGTCGTTCTTCTTCTGCTTCTTCTTCTTGCATGGCTTCCTTTTCCGTTTCTTACGTATTTTTTACCTATTTTCCAAGATTTCATTCAGCATATATTTTCTCCTTCCTTCCTTCCTTCCTTCCTTCCTTCCTTCCTTCCTTCCTTCCTTCCTTCCTTCCTTTTATCTACCCTATAGTACAAGAAAATGTTTGTGTCGCAGTATTCCATCCAGTATAAATAAGTTATTACTTTTAGTTCGACTTGTGAAGTAAAGGACAGCTGTTAATATGCTACCAGAATTTCACCCGAAAATGTCATATCTTCAACGTCTAATAATTGATTGAATTTTTCGAAACAACAATTAATCTTCTTTTTTAAGATTATCTATCTATCTATCTATCTATCTATCTATCTATCTATCTATCTATCTATCTATCTATCTATCTATCCCAGTCTGTTCATATCTATCTATCCCAGTCTGTTCATATCTATCTATCTATCTATCTATCTATCTATCTATCTATCTATCTATCTATCTATCTATCCCAGTCTGTTCATATCTATCTATCCCAGTCTGTTCATATCTATCTATCTATCTATCTATCTATCTATCTATCTATCTATCTATCTATCTATCTATCTATCTATCTATCTATCTATCGTGGTTGACACTCCTGCAGCACTCTCAATGATAGAATATCCTGTGGTCTAAAGTGGTCTCTTTAAGTAAAGAATACTAGCATTCGAGACATTATATTCGAGTGTCATTCGAGTAATATTCGGACTGGTTATTTCGGTGACTATTGCGATTTAAACCCCTCCTCTCTTTGTCGTAAGTTCTGTCTTGTCTGTCATTGTAACTATTGTACTGTTTTATGTACATCCGTTTAGTACCGGATATTGTGCTGAATAATGCCGCAGCACATTTTCTCTGTGTGTCGTATCTACCTCGGCGATACGTCCCTATCTATCTATCTATCTATCTATCTATCTATCTATCTATCTATGTTTGATTAACACATTGAAGCCAACAGTCAGTGGACATTACGAAGCTATACAGCCCAAAGCTTTCATTGGTGTCTTCTCAGAAATTGAGATGAATCGTTAGAATATATTATAATCATTTCGTATTATATTCTAATTATTATTCCGTGGCGTATCCCTTCAAAACGGTGGCGATCATGGATCTCCACAATTTCTCTTCCTTTGTAGCTCTTAATGAATTTTGTTTTTTGTTATCTCTCCTAAATCTTGTTCTGACACCATTTACACAAATTCGCTAGTTATGTGTTGTTTTCTCTTGCTGTCAATCTGTTCTCTGAGTATCAACTTTTCTGTGCCTTCTTTCCTCATCATTTGTCGTAGAAATGTTAACTGTCTCTTTTTAATGTTAAGTATATTTTTGTTTTCGTTCTTAAAAATCTTCGTCGTTGCTTACATGTTCTTCCCATCGTATTCTCAGCATCCTTCTGTAGAACCACGTTACAGTTGTTTCATGTTTCTTCTTCATGTGGGATGAGATTGTCCAGTATTCATTGGAGGACTGATATTACATAATAGTTTAGTATTAGTTTCTTTGTTTTTAAAGAATTTTTCTGTTTCTTAATACTTTGCTTAGCGTTTTGAAGGTACTTTCTCTCTCCCAGTTCGCTTTCGGATTTCAGTGTCGCACTTTCTCTCTTCTGGTTAAACACTTCCCAGAAATTTACTTTGTTGTTCTTGTCTGATTTTGGTATCTCCAATTTGTAATTTGCCTGTTAGGCAGTTTGTTCCTGTTAGTGACAACCATGCATTCTATCTTGTAGTTATGTTTAGTCATTTTTTCTCTCTTTCCTTTACTACATTCTGTGAGGATTACTGCCATATCACGTTGAATACACCGGTTCTCGCTCGATCATTGAAGTTAAGCAACGTTGGGCCTGGTCAGTACTTAGATGGGTAACACTTAGGAATACCAGGTGCTGTAAGCGTTTAGTGACGGATGTGCGTTGTGGTGCAGTGAATATCGGCTCGGAACGAGAAATCGGTGAGCCGAGTTCAAATTCCAGTTGAATACCCTGCATTCACTTAAGCACTGGTACCCTTGGGAAAGGTATTAATCCGCCCCTTCCCTCCAGTTATGGGTTAAATAACAGGGTAGGACTTGGGGACCCTGCCCTTAAAAACAAATCCCAATGAATCTTGATACTAGAAAAGAAAAAAAGTAGACACAAAACTTATATAAAAAAACAACAATAAATTATTGAAAAGAAAAAGGTATTACCAGCAATAAATAAATATAAATTTAGTTAGCAATAAATGACCCGCCGAGGTTGATATGCCATAAAACCAACCAACCAACCAACCAACCAACCAACCAACCAACATTCTGTGAGAGTTAATGTAGTTTAGTTCTGTTTGCTATCAACACTGATAGGAAATCCTGGTAGGACTTAGAAGTCCCACCAGGATACAGAATCACCTTACAGTATCTTCTTCTTCTATGTGCCCTGTCCTTTCAGGACGTAGGCGATCATGGTTCTCCACGTCTCCCTATCCCTGGTGGCTCTTAGTATGTTTTCTCCTGTTACACCTCTCAATCCCCGTTCCGTCATCCACCTGATCAGGTCCTTCAAATATGTTATCCGCTGCCTTCCTCTGTCTCTTTTTCCATCTATCTGGCCTGTCAGTATCAGGTTCTCCGAGCCCTCCTTCCTCATTGCATGTCCCAGGAACTTCAGTTTTCTCTTCTTGATGCTCACTATTAATTTTCTTTTCGTTGTCATTCTTTCTAACACCTCATCGTTGCTCACATGCTCGGTCCACGGTATCCGAAGCATCCTTCTGTAGAACCACATTTCCGCTACTTCATGTTTTTTCTCATTTTCGATGATATTGTCAACATTCACTGCCGTATTGAAGAACTGACATCACATAGTTATCTAGAACTCTTTTCTTTGTTTCTAGTGAAATTTTCCTGTGTACTTTACTCAGCTTCTGGAAGGCGTCCTTTGCCATGCCAGTTCGCCTTCGGATCTCTGTGTCGCATTTTCCATCTTCTGTTAGAACACTTCCTAAATATTTAAATTTTTGGACTTGCTTAACAGTATAGATTGAATAAATTCGGCGTGAAAACATATCATTGTCTTGTACTCCTTACTATTTTGTATATTTACTGAATTAATTTTCTCCCTGTATATAGGGAGTTTGCTGTTCGTGTAGGTTCTGGATGATTCTAATTTCCTTCTCAAATATGTCTTGATTACGTAGTAGTTTCAACAGGTTTTTGTGAAGTAATTTATCAAAGACTTTTGGATAATCCATAAAACACAGGCATATGTTCTTCTGCATTTGTATTGCTTTTTTCTATCATTCTGAACATAAATATCGCATTTCATGTTTCAGTGTCTTTAACCAAACCGCTTGTTTCGTTTCCGATTTGATTCTGCTACGAGGTCTATTTATCATAATTTACATGATAATATATGTTATGTTTCATTCAGTCAGTCAATTAAGTGCCATACGTGATACACGCTTGGGTGATCATGTCTTTTTCGAGACATGACTGACTGGGCAGAAGATTATCCCGCAGTAGGTTGCCATTGCTTTCTGCGGTAGACTGGTTGCCGACCAAGGCTATAGAACCCAATCTGTCCGATTATTTAACCCATAACTAGAGGGAAGAGACGAATTAATACCTTTCCCAAGGGTATTTGCGCGTAAGGGAATGCAAGGAATTCAACTGGAATTCGAACTCGGTTCCCCCATTTCTCGTTCCGAGCCGATATCCACTGCACCACAACGTTTCCAATAAAGTTCACATTCATTTGCACCTGTCTTCTTAGGCAATGCTATGAAAATACACTGACTATATCGACTCAGTTGTATTTTTATTTATCATGTGTTTAATTTTATCCATATATTTAGTTAGTCAAGTGCCATACGTGATGCACGCTTGGGCGATCATGTCTCTTTCGAGAGATGACTGACTGGGCAGAAGATTATCCTCAGTAGGTAGCGATTATTTTTGCGGTAGACTTGTTGCCAGCCAAGGCTATAGAACCCAATCTGTCCTGTTATTTAACCCATAACTGGAAGGAATAGACGGATTAATACCTTTCCCAAGGGTATTTGCGCGTAAGTGAATGCAAGGAATTCAACTGGAATTAGAACTCGGCCCCCCAATTTCTTTTTCCGTGCCTATATGCACTGCATCACAACTCATCAATATATTACGATGCCTTTAATTTAAAATAATTAGTATTTACGTTGAATGATCATACGAGACCTTTTTTACTTTGTTCTTTATTCCAAACTAGCAGTTTGCTCGGTCCTGGAGCTCAGACCCTTTGGACGTTGGCACGAAAGACTAAAAAGCAATAGTTGTTTCCAGTTAAAGCGAAACCGTAGAGTGAAAGAAAAATGAATGTATGTAATTCAAATTTTGATTTCCTGGTATCGATATCAAATAAGCTTTTTTCGTCGTAAACTGAATTTCAAAGGCTAAATAAGTCCTCTGAGTAAATGGTATCATGGCTGAGACTAAGAACTACAATTATTCCTACTTAGAGCCAAACCTGAAGCAAAAACTAAAATAAAAGGGTTGAAAAAAAGACATACATACAGGCAGATAAACAGACACACACACAAACATCTTTCCTTATATATATATATATATATATATATTATCGATTTTCTGCACTATTGTAAGAATTGCAACCTTGAAACTTCTGAATATCATTTCTTATGTCTTTGTCTATGAGTGTATCAAATTTGATTAAAATCGGACCACTCCTTCTATAACCCGATTTTTTCGATTGTCGATTTTCGATATTTATCAGGGGTACTTCGACATAAAACCTAGCTAAGAACACTCGCAGACGCTTATAGTACAATTGTGTAAATTTTCAAGAAAATCGGTTCAGCCGTTTCGGAGTCTATCGGTAACGGACACACACACACACACACACACACACACACACACACACACAGAGAGAGAGACAAAGTTCCATTTATAAATAAGTTTAGATTTGATCAGTATAAAATAATTTTCCCATTGTTGTGTTCTGTTCGACACACATTTATTTTCTTCTTCAGTATCCTCCATTCTTCTTTTCCATTTGCTTTTCTTCCGTTATTTTATTTTTTACCTTGTTTTCTTACGTTTTTCCAGTATTTTTTCTCTCCTTTCCTACTTTTCCTTCCTTCCTTCCTTCCTTCCTTCCTTCCTTCCTTCCTTCCTTCCTTCCTTCCTTCCTTCCTTTCAGTAGAATAAATTTTATACTATCTGTTTGAAAAAATACATTCTTATTTTTATTTTACTATTCCGATTTCGACCATATTTGATTCTTTTTTTTAATTTCTTTCTTGCAAAATTATATATAGTAAACACTGTCTCTGTCTATTCTAATTATAGTTCATGATTTATCCAATTTTTCGGGAATTTCTAATCGGACTGCTATTATACATTGTGTACTGATGTACTGACAATAATTGCAGAAAGAGTTTATCAGATAAGAATGATGAAGTTTTGGACATATCAAAACCTTTCGGCAACGTTTGGCATTCAGGTCTTTTCCACAAGCTGAAAAAAAATATAGTGTCTCTGAATATATTTTTGAACTCATTCAGTTTTTCCTATCAATTTGTGAAAACTGTATATATACAATGTATAATATATGGAGTTCTGGACTGAAAGAGTGTTGACGATTTTTGTCGTAGGTTCAAAAAATCAACGGATAATTAATACTAAGTCTGATCAGTTTGATATGTTCACAGTTACAGCTCATTTAAAAAAAAATGAACCACAACTGTTGTTAACTGAGGCATAGAATAGTATGTTAATTCTAACGCTTCAAATTGAAACAGTTCTCTATTAATCGACTGAGTGAAAACTTTTTTCCTTCCATCAACATAGCCAATGCTAACCACCAGGAGAGTGTCTCGTTGAACCTTCTCGTGTTAAAGCTTTCCGCTGAGATGATTGGTTGGTTGGTTGTTTTGTTTTATGGCATATCAACACCTCGGCGGGTCATTTATTGCCAGCTAAATTTTTATTTATTTATTGCTGGTAATACCTTTTTCTTTCAACATTTTTATTGTTTATTTTTTTATAAGTTTTGTATCTAGTAATACTTTTTTCTTTTCGAGTATCAAGATTCATTTCGATTGTTTTTTTAGGGCAGGGTCCCCAAGTCCTACCCTGTTATTTAACCCATAACTGGAGGGAAGGGACGGATTAATACCTTTCCCAAGGGTAGCAGTGCTTAAGTGAATGCAGGGTATTCAACTGGAATTCGAACACGGCTCACCGATTTCTCTTTCCGAGCCGATATCCACTGCACCACAACGCACATCCGTCACTAAACGCTTACAGCACCTGGTATTCCCAAGCGGTCACCCATCTAAGTACTGACCAGGCTCAACGTTGCTTAACTTCAATTATCGAGCGATAACCTGTGTATTCAACGTGATATGGCCGTAAGCCCGCTGATATGAAGTGGAATAATTAGATTGAATTATTTATTAAGTCTGACGCTGTCAATGTTGGTTCACTGTGTGGTGTCAGGCAATTCCACCCACTCGGATCTATCTATCTTTCATGCTTTGAATGCTGCTGCCGCATATAGTATAGTATTCCTGTGCTATATTTAGAAATCTTTCACAAAATCCAAAGAAGAATCAGCAATGTTATTAGGGATGAGCTGGCATATCCGTTTCAGGCATATTGCCATCGTCATAATTTAGCTTCCCTGGGTCTTTTTTATCCTGATCAACTGCCGATAGTTTTGGAAAAAAACTACCAAGTTCTAGATAATAATGATGAAGCCTGAGCTATAGCATTCGACAGGCCTTTACATAGAGGTATTTGCCACAGGTAGAAAAGTTACGGTGTTTGCGGATAAGTTTTTGAACTGATCTAGTCTTTCCTATCAAATCGTGAAATGAATGTCTTCCTGAACGGCCACTCGTCTCGATCAAGTTGTACTAATACAGGTTGTCCTCCTGGGCCTCATCCATGGCCTCACGTGGTTTTGATTTTCATTCATGACTTTTCCTATGGGATCAGCTCTCAACTTGGTATCTACGCTGATGGCACAAGCATTTACTCTTACGTCGATAATAAGTTTGATCAGTTTGATATGTTCAAAATGACAGCTGATACCCAAAACGATTTCCAGTCTGTTGTTAACTGAAAGAATGGCCTGATAATTTTAACGTCTCCAAAACTAAATTGTTCTGTATTAATCATCAGAGAGACTTCTCTCTACCTTCCACCAGCATAGCTGAAGCTTGCATCCAAGAGAGTGAATCGCTGTGCCTTCTCGAGCTAACATTTTCAACTGACAAGAAGTGGAAAGACTATATTAAATTAATTGCTAGGTCAGCCACTAGAAAAATTTGTTCACTGTATTGTGCAAGACAATTTTTCTCTTCAGAATCTATTTTACATATCTAAGTCTACCATTCGTCCATGCTTAGAATATTGCTGTCACATATGGTTTAGAGCTCTTACTATTAATGTAGAGCTACTTGATAAAATCCACAAAAACAGCAATATTATTAGTTCTGATCTACTTTCGGGGGTTCAGTCACTTTCATTCATGTTTATTTATTATACTCACTCCTAATTAATGGTTTCTCTGTTTCTTTCACTCTCAGTGACTCCTTGTGTCTTAGTGGCTTTAAAGCTTTGCTTCGGGGACGATTAAAAATGCACATGAATTCAAGAGTAACTGTTAGCTAGCCTTTATTTATTTGTGAAAGATAGAACAATCCAGAGCTTATACGGAAGCAAACTGCCTGCAAATATTCGATTCAGTAAATGCGCAAAACTGATACAGAAGACAAGAGTTTGTTTTCCCTCGGGACGTATTCAAGTTTTGCATTGATGCGATTCTGTGAGAATAGGAAGTTCTACCAGGATTCATTATCGGCGGTCACAATCTTGACTCAGATTAGTACAGTGTTGATAGCAGACACGCAAAGTAAACTAGAGGCAATCCGGCAGAAGGTTGTAAAGGAAAGTGAGAAGAAAGGACTAAGCATCAATTGTAAGACAGAATATATGGTTGTCAGGAAAAAGGGGCGGCCCAAAAAACGAACTACGAATGGGAGGCAGCAAAATCAAGCAAGTACAAAAATTTAAGTATCTAGGAAATTCTTTATCCTAGGAGGGAAAATGTGACACCGTAATCTGAAGGTGGATTTGAATAGCGTAAGTTGCTTTTCAAAAGATAAACAAAGTATTAGGAAGCAGGAAAAATCTTGTTAGAAACAAACAAAAGAGTACTGGACTTTTATGTAATAGGAGTCTTCTATATGGCAATTAATACCGGGCAGTCTCCTTACAAATGAAGAAGACACTTGAGGAAGCAGAAATGTGTTTTTTACAGAAGGATGTTGGAAATACCAAAGACTAAACAAAGTGAGCAACAACGAATTTTTAAAGGAAATAGAAACAAAACGGGCACTTATACATATCATCAGACAGAGTCAGTTGGATTTTTTGTGCACATAATGCAGAAAGAGGGTTTGGAAAATTTAACACTCGTGGGAAATATTGAAAGGATAAAAGCAGTGAATAACCTATTCTAAAAGGCTTGTGTAAAAGTGATAGCAAAAAACAAACATTGTTAAGCGTTACAAATAAAAGGAAGTTGTGAAGAACCATTATCCCGCATGACCTAAAGGGAGACGACACATAGAAGAAGAGTAGGTTTGCAGTTCTCCTTCTGCCGTTTTGCATTTTCTTCTTTTATCGTCCTGTCTCTGCATTAAGGCTTTCTAATTTCTTCATTATCAGTAACGACCGACGTCATAGTGGCTTTATCGCCTTGCTTGGAGTGAAAATATTAAGAAAACAGATATCGACACCTATAGTTGCCCTTTCCTGTTTATACTACTATAACCCCTCTTCACACCATCATCACCAAATGGTGAAACCATGCTTAGGGGCCCGGTACTCAGGGTCTTAGGATAGCGTGTTAACCACTGGATCAACCATGAGCAGGTTAATACTGACGATAGTCCAAGCTTGCTGATGGTCGCTGGCCACTTAGGTCTACACCCATTCTGCCTACGAGCAGTGGAAATCGATTGTCGTAATAATCGAAGCGCTAAGATGAACTATGTCAGAAGCTATATTAAGCGAAGAAATATCATCACACACACACACACACACACACACACACACACACACACACACACACACACACTATTAAACTGAGAGGAATCGTAGTGTTCATCTTCAGTTTGTTTATGTAGTTTCACATATCAATTTCTACAGTGACAATGGGCGAAATAAAAAAATTCTGGACCTCAGTTCAAAGTTCTTTGGGGTCAGGAGATCTGGTGGCAGTTGTCATTGAGACCAAAGGCACAGATGTAAAAATTCGACACGCAAGTCTCTGAGTTTCCAAAACTGTCTGCTTATATTCATTCCGACCCACAAACGTCGTGGTGCCTAAGGGTTCTGGCATTTCGGTGATTCACAATGATTTCGCATTAATTCCACCAAGGGTGCTTTGTTCCAAAATTTTGCACTTTTAATCAGCTTTCAAAATTTGGAGAATTATCCCTCTTCATTGTGAGTAGTTGGTGGAATCGATCCACTACCTTAACAGCGACTTGCTTCACTTTACATGCCGTACCATCACTTCACACAGCCGGTGCGACATTCTTCTTCTTCCTCTTAATCTCTTGCATTCAACCATAGCCTAACTTTTGAGTGTATCGTCCCTTTCGTAAGGGTGAAAATATCCAGTTTGCCCCTTCTTCAATTCCTGTTGTCAGAGAAAATGTCTTCAACCCTATATATATATATATCTTTCTCTCTGTCATTCGGCTTATACTTCATATTAGGCTTTTTATGGCTTTTCCAGTTTATACTTAACAATAACCACACAGTGTCACATTGTACCACATTATTGTCTTGCGAAAGAAAAACACGTGAATGTCATTTGACTGAAAATTGGCTCAACTAAAACTGTTTAATCGAATTTTAATGAAATTGGTAAAATATTTGCTGTATCTATATATATTTTGATTTCATTTTAATTTTTTGTTGTGGCTAATTTTAAAAGTTTCATAGTTATTTGAACGAGTGCTTTTTTGTCTTGTATTTTTTTCAAAGAAATTTATTTACTGGACTTTAAGTAAATTAAAACTTACTTAACTCAACACCCCTACTTTGTCTTTTTTTTTCAATTGGAGTAGATAGACTAAACTATCGCCCGGTTAACACTCTACCCACGTCTATTGTACAGGTGTAGAAGCTCATCCCTTGTTCCCTGTTTAGGATGTGGCTTCCGGCTTTCTCTTTTCCAATCTTTTCACTTATTTTTTTCTTATTTCTTATTTTTATTTTTTTTTCAATTGGAGTAGATAGACTAAACTATCGCCCGGTTCACACTCCAGCCACGTCTATTGTACAGGTGTAGAGGCTCATCCCTTGTTCCCTGTTTAGGATGTGGTTTCCGGCTTTCTCTTTTCCAAATCTTTTCACTTTTGCGTAGCCCCCTGCACATCAGTGGCGTTACCGCCTTGCTCGGGTTGATATCATTATATATATATAAAAGTGCAAAAAACCTTTCGGGTTACGCATTTCGTACTTTAGAACTTCATCGGTCTAAGTTTATAATTTTAGTGCGACGACACATCAACAAAAGCGAGAGATGCTGGGAAATTTAAATTTAATTTTTTATGCATATATATATATATATATATATATATATATATATATATATATATATATATATATCGTTTCACCCCAATCAAGGCGGTATCGCAACTGATGCGCATGGGGGTTACATAAGAGAGTAAATGTTTAGGCAGGAGGAGAGTGAAGAGAAACACGAACCAGTTACAGAGGGTATCTGAGAAAGGGCAAGAGAAGGATGTGAACACAGAAGTGAAAACAGTTGCGAAGGTAGAGAGAAAGAAAAAGAACAAGATACACGGGGTGATGTAGAAAGGGCTGGAGTCAAGTGGATAAGAGATGCAAATTGATATTTCATTTAAATTCCTGGAAGTTGTAGCCGTCAGGAAAGCAAGTATATGAAAGGAGGTTCCACATACGAGAAGTAAGAGAAAAGAAGCTGCTAGAGTAGAATTGCTGCCTGCATTTGATTGATTTAATTATAAAAGGGTGGGACAGTGTTGCCTGTCTAGTCGCACGAGGAAATTATTGTGAAGGGGATACCAGTGACCTAAGTCCGTCGGAGCAGAAACCATGAAAATATTTGTAGAAGAAGCAGAGGGACAACAGCATTCTATGCACGGTCAGATGGTATATATATGGAGGGTTCGTTAAATGACAGATAAGATGTTTTGGTTAAGTTTTTTATTTAAATTTTCATTTTTAATAATTTTTTTCTTTTCAGTACATAAAAATTGCCCGAATGTTTTATTTATTCAAGCTTTTTTGGCTATACTTTTAACCATTACCAAGGATGAATTTTATTTTAATTTTAACTGAATATATAGATTGTTTAATAGATGTATGTAGAGCTATAGGAATGTTCTATTTTCCAAACACAGTCAGCCATGGTGGCCATGTTTGTAGTTGATATTATAGCGTGTTGGCGTTTTCTTGTTTATTAATAATGGTTCTATTATTTTTTAGCCCTTTTTGCATGCGGATGATGCTATTATACGTGTATTATCGACAAGTATGTTACGGATCGAGTTTGGTATGTCTCCATGTGTATTTAAATGAGACCTGATAGTGTTATGGTCAGAGAGGTGCAACGTGAGGCTTCTTGTTAAAAATGTAGTAGTATATCCAAAGTAATTATTTACAAATTTAGATTGATCAAGAAGGCAGTTCTTTAAAGGACGTGTTAATTTTTAAATAAGTTCATTTCTCTCTAATTTAGATTTTTCTGGGAAATTATTATTTTTGACAACTGATTAGCAGCTTGAAAATTTGTGTAATAGATAAATTTATTTTCTTGTATATGTGATGTACAGTTGTGTATTTCAACAATTTCATTTTTATTTATGTACTGAAAAGAAAAACAATAAGATCACATAAAAAATTGTATAAAATCTTGACCACTTCACCTTGTTTTTAATTTTAACGAAACTAGAATAAAAGAAGGGTTATTGCCTAAATACACTATATATATAATTCAGAATCAAATTTATCAGAAAGCAAAAGAAAAACAAAATTAAGTAACAAATTAAAAATACAAATAATAATAATAATAATAATAATAATAATAATAATAATAATAATGGACAAATGCTAGCAGTTGTAAAAAATTCCTAAAAATAAAAATTATTTCTCGCCTTTATTTAACAAATGGCATATAAAGATGTCACTGAATAAATATTTTTTCATTTACAGTCGAATGGGAGAATTCATTTTTCTGTATCTGCCGAATCAACGATGCAGTGGATATTTTTTTTTTACTAATATTGGTGCAGTACAGTACAAAACCATAAATATGAGTCACTCAGTGTGGACTGAGTTTACTATAATGTCAATAGCTTGAGGGACTAGTTTGCTAAACAGTGCTCCACGGTGAGTTATTCATCATTAAGAAGAGTGTGATGACGTCAAAGGCAGCTGGCCAATGGCAATAATAATATGAAAATAATAAATAAATGTGACTGGACAAAGATGACGCAATCAAGTGAAATCCGGTAAATCTCAGCTTATATAAGAGCGAGCTTTTTCAGGAAAGTTGAGAAAAGCCAGAAGACTCGGAAAAACAAAGGGAAGAGAAGAAAACTCGAGCCAGTCACTCCATCTCATGTGTGTGCCTTCATCTGACTACTCCTCTTTACACAACAGTCACCGAAGAGAATAAAAATATAAGATTATATTCATATATATATATATATATATATGTGTTCGTTGTTATCGTTCATCCGTCGAGACAATTGTTGTTCGAGCATCAGTAGCAGTTACACGATTTGGTATACAAGATTCATCGATTTGGTGCACAGTGACTTGCTGTTTTTTTTTGGGGGGGGGGCGAAAGGGAAGATTGATATCGAACCTGGGGCCATCTGCGAAGACACTAGACGATCATGATAACGGCATTAACATAAGGTAGGTGACCTTTTGTGTTACACTGTGTGTGCTCTGCTCTTGTTTTTATTTAAAACAAACTTATTACATCATAATTTTTCTAATTTTGTATATAGTTTAACCGTGGAATGAAAAAAATTGGCTTGCTTGATGACGCGCACATGAAGAGGTGAGTTTTAAAAAAATAGATAAACATACAGCCATTTATATATAATGAAGATGAAAAATTAAGAAACTTAAAGAATTACTTTGGTGAATACTACAGAGTGGTTTCCAGCACCGGTGCACGGTTTGATGAGTTAGCAAATATTAAGCAGGGTGAAACAGAGGAAATACAGGACTACATGCAGAGGGTAGTACCGCCTGGCAGAGAGCGCATCCGTGAAAGTTAACGGGAGGAAAAATCGTGGCAAAACTGGTGCTTAAAATCTTTTGTTTATAGAAGAGCTACGTGAGCAGAATATAAAGATGACAGTTATGCAGGACGAGCATACCTTAGATGTTGCCTATCAGAAATCTATCCACGTTGAAATTGAAGATTCGACTCTATGCGTGCTCGGAATATGAAGACGAGCCGATAAAAATTTGCCCTTCGCTGAGGCAGGTACCGATAGAATCTGAGTCCTGCTACATCCAAATATTGTAATAAGCATAGATATAGTTAGTTAAGTGCCATACGTGATACACACTTTGGGTGATCATATCTCAAAAGAGACATGACTGACTGGACAGAAGATTATCCCGCAGTAGGTTGCCATTGCTTTCTGCGGTTGACTGGTTGCCAGCCAAGGCTATAGAACTCAATCTGTTCTATTACTTAACCCACAACTGGAGGAAAGAGACGGAATAATACCTTTCCCAAGGGTATTTGTGCGCAAGTGAATGCAAGAAATTCAACTGGAATTGGAACTCAGCTCCCCGATTTGTCGTTCCGAGCCGATATCCACTGCACCACAACGCACATCCAGTGTCCAATTGCTAAACACATAAAAGGCAGATAACCGATAGATAAAAGAAATTACCGATAGATAAAAGAATAAAAATGCCGATGTAGATTTAGAACCAGTACTTGTACCGGAAATATTCGGGTCTGAAATTGCTAGGGATAGATATAATTAGGGAGCACGAGTCAGACAAGGAGTTTCTAGCCCTGAAGAATAGATTAAAAATGGCAGGTCTATCAAATCAGAACAGAAAAAGTACATAGTAATGGATGTGTAATATAGCAATCTGGCCCCACCCGAGGAAGGTTGATGCAAGCGATGGTGTTTCCCGTCGGTGAAGGGGTCGGCGAACGACAAGACAGGTGTTTGAGAAATACATCCTGTCGGGGCCTGGAACGGATCTCGTTTGACCTTATTTCCGACAGCGGCGGAAATGACTACGGAGGCAAACAGAACAGGTGTCTCTTGGAATTACGTGGGCGTTGCGTGGGCGAGGCAAAACCTGAAGGAAAGTCCCGGTTCTAGAAGACTATAAAAAGACCTCGACACACGGATTCGCCAGCAGAGAACGGCCAGTGGAAGCAGAGAGACACCTCAGGCAAGACTACACTCCCGTCGACCCATTCTATGTGCGCTCTCACCCTCCCATTCTCTGTTCCACACGGGTTCGTCGTCAAGAATAAAAATATAACCTTATATTTTTATATATGCGTGTTCTCGTTATTTTATCGTCGTACGGCGATATATAACATACAAAATAGTATATTATCTGTCTCGGCCTGACGATGAACCTCTCATAAGGCTGTATGTTCCATCACATCTTAGAAAAAGAGTGCTTGTTCAATACCATGATGGTCATATGGGTATAGATAAGACATTCCATTAAATAACGGAAGTATTTTTAACCCCGTTTGTTAAGAGAGATTAATGTTATTTTAGGTAAATGCATTTCGTGAATAACAAGGAATTAGAAGAAGCTGCAATCCCATATGCAAGTGCGATTTGTCCCCTTTCCTTCGCAAAGCTTGCTTTGTATATCTCTGAGCCTTACCCAAAGACTCATTCGGCTAATCAATGCATAGTTACATTAATAGATATCTACAGTGGTTAGCCTGAAGCTTTTGATGTTCCTAGCAAAAAGACACATCTTTTAGTTGATGAAATCTTTCCAAGATTTGGAGCACCACGTCAGTATTTAACTGATAATAGGCCGGAGAATATCAACAAAATCATTAAAAATATCTTAGAAGACTAAATGTACACCGTATAACAACTTCATTTTATTACTCCCAGAGCAACGGTAAGGCTGAAAGATTTCATAGACCAATGCATGCTGTTCTAGCCAAGAAAATGAACAACGACGAACAGTCAGGGGTTATTTACATTAACCAGATATTATCAGTTATCCGGTTTCATATAAGCGAGGCCACAAAATTTTCACTCTAATATTTGCTCTATAACAAAGATGTTTGCCCTTGGATAATAAACTGAGGCCTCGTTTGGTAGATTTAACTGCAAGAGGGTGAAACCTGGCAACAAGGACCTACCCTTTTACAGTTAAATCAACCAAATGCAGCCGACGCTTCTACCCACCTCAGCTTCTTTTCTCGCACTTCCCGCCTGTGGAACCCCTTCCGTATACTTGCTTTCCTGACGTCTACAACCTCCAGGATTTTAAATGCAATGTCAATTCCCATCTCTTATCCACCTGACTCCAGTCCTTCCCTCGTTCTTTCTACATCCCTCCCGTGTATCTTGTTCCTTTTCTTTCTCACTCTATCTTCGCAACTGTCATCACACCTGTATTCTCATCCGTTTCTTACCATTTCTCTGACACTCCTTGTAACTTGTTCGCATTTCTCTTCACTCTCCTCCTGCTTAAACTTTTACTCTCTTATGTAGCCCCCAGCGCATCAGTGGCGGTTCAGCCTTGTTTGGTG
The DNA here is from genome assembly GCA_037127315.1 of Ascarosepion bandense. Lineage (NCBI taxonomy): Eukaryota > Metazoa > Mollusca > Cephalopoda > Sepiida > Sepiidae > Ascarosepion > Ascarosepion bandense. The sequence goes on along the minus strand of JBBBDQ010028517.1, from coordinate 278,543 downwards.
TGAAACGATTAAAAAATGAACATCATGAAATTGCCCTACAGGTAACGCATCCTAGTTTCACGATAGTTCGGATTAGCATGAAAAAGGCCAAAAAAGTCACGACAGATAGGTTCCGCTCCGTAGTAAGACTAAGGATGTAGAGTTGGTGATTTGGTTTGCTATATGAACCACTATAATAAAAGAAATTTGGACATGCGCTGACGGCCATATTATGTGGCAGTTGAAAAAAACTGGCCCCTAATACAATTAGAGATCAGTTAACTGGCTCACTCAAGACGAATGCCGGGCATCTTCAGGAGGTGTTCATTGAGGTATGGGAAATTCTCACTACATAGAATCTGTTACGGAAAAATAGTATTGGCTGCTCCAGTATAATTCATAGATTCTGACAGCGAATCCGAGGTAGAATAAGCCGATTTTACAGTGCGCAAATGTCGACACTAACGGGATAAATCAAACAATGAGTCTAATGCCCAGTTAATAGAGCACTGTATCAGGACAAACGTGAAAGCGGAAAAAAACATGCCAACAGGTGATGAAGAGTTTGGAATTGGAGGCATGTCTAGTTATTCATCCACTTTCAAGGAAGTCGATTTATGTAGATGAGGAAGTTTCTGATAGATCACCTGGCAGCGAGATAAGTGACGTTGTCCAAGTGGGAGAAACTTCCAGTGGAGCAAAAAGAACTGATGCACTGATACATTCTATGGATAAACACGCAAGACTAAGAAGGAGTAACTGAAAAGTCTTGTGGACTTACTGGCAGATATACTGTAAAATAAGATGTTAAAGTATCAAAAGCACTTGAAATAGAGGATTAGATTAGCTTCCTTGTAACATTGTATGTAGTCGTTGCAGTTTGTGTGGAAAACGTTAAATATTGTTTAGAGTGTGATAGACCCATTTTTAGACTAAGTTAGTTGGAACTGTAGGTAATACGAATAATCCTCCAAGCATAACGCATGCTCATCATTATCAAATGCAATCAGACCATTAGATAATTTTTCTTTGTTTCTTTTCTTTTTTTGTTTGTTGTTGTTGCTTTCTCCAGTAGACTTTGAATGACCTACAATGCAAATAATGCCAGATGTCTGTGTTCAAACACATTATGGTTGAAATTAAGGAAATTACATGCGCAATTTTCTCTTCCAATGTATTGCGCATTATATTTTTTGAGATTTTTTCAGGGTATCACAAAGAGGCTGATCGATGCCGTCAAGTCAATAACAAACTCGCAGAAAAAAATAAAGAATAAAAAGCGAGGGATATCTGAAGCAAATCCGTCCTTTAGTTGGTCAGTTTGAGGACTGAATTAGCGCTCGAATGAACGAATGAATAAATGAAAATATAAAGAATGAGTAAAGAAAAAAAGGGAACGATAAAACTCAGAGTTAATGTCCAACTGAAAAGGCGGAGGATATCGTTGTGGTAAAAAGATGATAAGTCAATTATGAATATGTTAGATCTGAGACGAGCAAGATAAATTTTTTGTTATACAATGTTATGCAATCACGTATTTCAGAATGGTGATTTTCTAAGTGCGGCTTAGATGTGGCGCAAAGCTAAAATTGTGGCCAGCCTTGGGAAGATCGGACTCACTGTTCAGTCATAATTGTTCTAGCGTTAACCACTACACCATGTCGTGGTGCCCAACGAGTCTTAGAATGTATTGACGGACGACATACTCAATGTAAGTTATAGAAAGAAGAAGAAGAAGAAGAAGAAGAAGAAGAAGAAGAAGAAGAAGAAGAAGAAGAAGAAACAAAATTTATGCAAATCGCGTTTTGGCCTGATATATAACTTAAGAGGCTAACTTAGAGTTTACATTAGGGAAAGAGCCACATGCATAGAATTAAGAAAAAAACACGAGCACAATTGTCACCTTTGATTTTGATAATTTGGTATTACTTTTGTATGTCTTGTTCTGTATCATTTGCGAATATTTTTTTCATGTTATATGTACATGTTTTGTACAACGGCCGTGGTTCTGCAAAGGGGAGGCGGTAGAAGAGTGATACACTTAAGTGTTCATAGGTGAACATTTTGAAATATGGTATGGCAGGAATACCCACAGAATATAAATTCGCTCAAAAGGAAGAATGCATGACAAATAAAAAGTGTGTTGCGTCAAAGGCAGCGGTTTTAATACCATGAAGTATAAAACAATGGCGGAGGTGTGTGATTACGACAGGGGACACGAAAATGATAAATAAATGCGCCTTAACGAAGCTGACGCATTCGAGCGAAATTCATTGAATCTCAGCTTAGATAAGAACGAGGATTTCAGGAAAAAATGAGAACGGCCAGAGGACTAGGAAAGACGGCAAGGACAAGAAGACAGCCCCAGCCATCACTCCATCGTATATGCGTACCTCCATCTGGCTACTCCTCTACACACAACAAATAATAAAAATATAAGATTATATTTTTATATATACGTGTTCGTTGTTATCCTTTATTTGTCAAGGCAATTGTTGTTCGAGCATCGGTAGCAGTTTATAACATACCTGATTTGGCATACAGCTATAGTTTTTTTTTAATCATATCACCCCGGGCAAGGCGGGAACGCCACTGATGTGCAGAGGGTTACGTAATAGTGAAAAGATTGGAAAAGAGAAAGCCGGAAACCACATCCTAAACAGGGAACAAGGGATGAGCCTCTTAACCTGTTCAATAGACGTGAGTTTTTTTAATCATATCACCCCGGGAAAGGCGGGAACGCCACTGATGTGCTGGGGGCTACATAAGAGTAAAAGGATTAGAGGAAAATAAGGAGAAGGACGAACCAGTTAGAAAGGAGCAAGAGAAGGATTGGAATACAGGTGTGATGACAGTTGCGAAGGTGAGAGAAAGGAAAGGGATCTACAGGACAGTGTGGAAAGAACTAGGGTCAAGTAGTTAAGAGATGAGTATTGACCTTGCATTTAAATTCCTGGAGGTTGTAGCTGTCAGGAAAGCAAGAATAAAGACGCGAGTTTCACAGGTGGGAAGTGCGGGAGAAGAAGCTACAGGAGTAGAATTGTCGTCTGCATTTGGTTGATCTAACTGTGTCGCAGGGTTGGTAATAGAAATGTGGCTCTACAGAAGGATACTGAGAATTGATACTGATATTGATTTGTGTATTGATCAATACTGAAGGATACTGAGAATTGATGTGAGTATTGATAAAGGTTTAGGGAAAATGAAAACAAAATTTACACTTATACTTAAAAACAGAAAGGGTCAATTAAAATTTCTGGAGCAAATAACGAGAAAAGAAGGCTTGGAGAATTTGATACTCGCAGGATATACTGAAATCAATAGGGACACAGTGACCTACTTAACGAGTTTGTATGAATGGTTGACAGAACAAAGATTCTTCTTCCTCTATGTGCTGTTTCTTTCAGCTCTTACCAGCCACCCAACCTAACGCAGCCATTCACTTGCTCAAGCCCATAAAATATTTTGCGCATTGCTTTCCCCTGACATTATTTCCCTTTGTCTGACCTGCGAGTATCAGATCATTAAAACCCTACATCCTCATTACTTGTCCTAGGAACTTCATCTCTCTTTTCCGGATGTTAAGTATATTTTCTTTTCCATCTTTTTCAAAATCTCGTTGCTTTCATGTTCGGTCCATGGTATCCTGAGCATCTTTTTGTAGAATCACATTTCGGTTGCTTCAAGTCTCTCCTTTATCTTTGACGAAATTGTCCAGTATATTGAAAAACAGACATCAAATGGTAATCCAGTACTTTCCTCTTTGTTTCTAGTAAAATTCTCCTGTCTCTCAATGCTCTACTCAACTTCTGGTCTGCATCCTTGTCTATTCACCCTCGGATCTCACTGTCTCACTTTCCGTCTTCTGCGAGAACATTTCTCAGGTATTCAAATTTATGTACCTGCTTGATTTTAATATTCCACGCCTGTCGTTGGCATTTTGGGATCTTCTTTTTACCTATGACTATGCATTTAAGTGCGACACCGAGATCCGAAGGCGAATTGGCATGGCGAAGGAAACATTTCAGAAGTCGAGTAAGGTATTAAGAAACAAGACAATTTCGCTAGAAACTAGGAAGAGAGTACTGGATTGCTACGTGCTGTCCGTCCTTCAATATGGCAGTGAATGCTGGACAATATCATCAAAGATGAAGGAAAACTTGAAGCAACTGAAATGTGGTTTTACAGAAGGATGCTGCGAATCCCATGGATCGAGCATGTGAGAAATGATGAGGTCTTGGAAATGATGAAAACTAAAAGGAAATTGATACTTAATAGTTCCTAGGACACACAATGAGGAAGGAGGGCTTAGAAAATCTGATACTAACAGGCCAGATAGAGGGAAAAAGAGACAGGGGAAAGAAACGAATAACATATTTGAAGGACCTAATCAGGTGGATGACGAAACGAGGATTACATGGTGTAACAGAAGGCGTTCCCAGAGCCACCAGGGATAGGGAAAAGTGGAAAGCCTTGATCGCCTACGTCCTGAAGGGACACGGCACATATAAAAAGAAGATGCATTCAGTTATCTTATAGTGTATTTGTAGACCTTTCTTTCCGCTTTCTTCAACGACCTTCTGTAGAAGATCCTGTAGTTTCATTTTCGTATCTTCTATCAGCACTATATCATATGCGTCAGTTAAATGCCGTACGTAATACACACTTGGGTGGTCATGTCTCGAAAGAGTGAAAGAGACATATCTGATTTCGTAGAAGTTTTTCCTATAGTAGGTTGCCATTATTTTCTGCGGTAGACTGGTTGCCAACCAAGTCAATAGGACCCAAGAAAGTAAGAAATATAAAGGAGAAATGGTCCGCCATCGTAAGATAAGACTGCAAGAAGACTACACAGCCGAAACACGAGGAGAAATAGAAACATAGGGCGTAGCTGACCACTTACGGAGAGACAAGAGTGACCACAGTTCTCTGTGAAAGTAAGTTGAAATAATAGATAAAAAACACCACTAGAAATGCGAAAACGTCAGGAATCGGCGTATATGCTGGACCACAAAATCTTCCAAGCTGGCGAAAGTTAGAAATGAATAAAATATGGGAACCAATAATGCAGAGTGTTAAAGAAAACCGGTTACAAACATGAAGATTGTAATATGAGCTTTGGTAAAATATAACACTGAGACATTAGGCTTTAAAAACCCAAAATTCATAGAGTGATTTTCTCAAGGACACATGATTTGGGATATAAAAAGTTTGTTAAATTCTGTGACTAGATTTGTGAGCTTAATACGAGAGAAAAAAAAAACCTTAGAGAGTTGAGTTGAGAAATAACTGAGACATCCGGAGTTGGCATGACGCATGAAACGAAAACAATCTACCTCAGTGATTGAAATAAATGGTTTGGTTCAAAATTCCAATCACCCGAAGAAAGTAGGATCGTACCACGGCCGAAACGTCGTGAATACGACAACAGTTCGAACAATGTAAATAATGTAATGATGAGATGAAAAATTGAAGAGCCGAGTTCGAATTCCAGTCATATTCACTGCATCCACTTAAGTGCAAATAAGCTTGGTAAATATATGAATTTAACCTCTTATCTACGGGTTAAATAGTAGGGTTATTGCTGTTTTTAAAAATTAAATTATGCATTCAAAAATAAAAAAATGATATTCTCATAACATAAATCCGTTTTAGCTTTAAATAACCCACAAAGATTTGACGAACGGAAAAAAAAAAATAGAAATAAAAATTTAAACAATTAATCAATTGAATCCTTCTTGAATATCACAGCAATTTGCAAAAATAATTTAAATTCAATAGCGACTATTGATCAATAGTTATCTGTTTTCGTCTCATTGTTCTCTCCTGAATTGTATTCTTTTTCTCATATTCTTTCAATCTCAGTAACTCCTTGCGTCTTAGCTGCTTTCTTGCCTTGCATGAGGTGAAATAAATTAAGATAAAAAAAATAACTTATTCAAAAGCATACATTTCTGAATCATTATTTTCACGTCGTTTAAGTCAGTTCATTATTTTTCTTATATTTTTCTTCGTCGTCGTTGTCGTCGTCCTACTGCCACTAATAACGGGTTGTATAGGAAAAATATTTGTGATACCAGATTTTAGGCAGTATGTATAAAATAAAACTTCAACTTCGAAAATGACAGCTGTCTGCCTGTTGCCAGAACTTTCCCCGAAAACGCCATATCGACGTGATGATGAAATATAACTGATAAAATCTCTTGAAACAGTAATGAAACTAATTGAAAATTTTTTTCTATCTATCTATCTATCTATCTATCTATCTATCTATCTATCTATCTATCTATCTATCTATCTATCTATAATAGTCTTTTTATATACGAGAATCTCTTTATATCTATCTATCTATCTATCTATCTATCTATCTATCTATCTATCTATAATAAGTCTTTTTATATACGAGAATCTCTTTATATCTATATCTATCTATCTATCTATCTATCTATCTATCTATCTATCTATCTATAATAGTCTTTTTATATACGAGAATCTCTTTATATCTATCTATCTATAATAGTCTTTTTATATACGAGAATCTCTTTATATCTATCTATCTATCTATCTATCTATCTATCTATCTATCTATCTATCTATAATAGTCTTTTTATATACGAGAATCTCTTTATATCTATCTATCTATCTATCTATCTATCTATCTATCTATCTATCTATCTATCTATCTATCTATCTTCAAATGTACCTTTCTCAGTGCGTTGAAATCTATTTATCTATGATTTATTCAAATCTATCTATCTGTCTATCTTAGTCTTGTTGTATCTATTTATGTGTCTTCAGATAAGTACGTTAAAAGCAACGCTCATGGGACATCACAATTCTATCCAGTCCAAAGCTTTCATCCGTGACCTCTCAGAAACTGAGGTGAATCTTTTGGTACGTTTTAATTCTTTTATATTATGCATCGACACCTAAAACTAAAAGAAGAAAAAAATTCTATAATTTTAGCTGACATTTTTTTCTTTTCTTTTTTTTTTCGAATTTGATCAATAAAAACTAATTTTGACTTTGTTGTGTCTCATTCAGCATGTATTTATAAAACGTCGCTGTAATCAGATCGTGGCCATACTATGAACAATGGATGGCTTCTAGAATTTGAAATGGAAGTTTAATTCCATTCTGCAAAGTGATGGAAAGAAGTACGATTGAAATGTTCTAATTTGGTGAAGAGAATTCAGAATAAAAACAAGAAAGCGAAAAGGTCTAAAAAAAAATGAAAAATAGAAAAGGTGAAACTGAAAATAAGAAAATAACAAAAGAGAATGAAAAGTATGGATGACAAGAACGAAAAAGAAAAAAAAAACAATAAAAGGAAATGCCAACTCCAAAGAAATTCTGGACAAAGTTATAAACAAACTTTCTTGATTTTATAGGTCTTTGTAATAAGACTAAAAATATAATACTATTTGTTCGTAAAAACTGCAAAAGTTCCAGCCAATTTTGGCACAGAAAACGTTCGCTGAGAGCCCTGAGAGTGAATAACTGGGACTGATAAGAGGTTTGTAGTTGGAAGAAAAAGAAACATGAATATCTTGTGGCACTATCTACTCAAATCTGGCCCCAGGGTGACGTATGAGGTGAAGTGAAATGTTCTCAAGTTGACCATGGTAATGTTGGATGAAAACAGAACCTCTGTACTTTCTTGAAACAGATTTAACTGTGTAAAAACAACAGCAACAACAACAAAAAACAAACGTCTAGAGTTAGTAGCCTGACTCAGAAGTATAAACCAAATTGATTTTCTTTTATTTTATGCGCGTGTTTACTATTAGTCTTATTATTATTACAAGTGGGTCCGTGCCATAAAAATTGACAGCAACATATTTATTTCGTCTAAAATGGCGGCAACGTATAAATAAAGGCACCTACTATTGAGAATCTTACATTAAGACATAAAAAAAACAAAATAATGCAAACCCTTGAACATGAGAGGGGGAAACTATTATATATATATATATATATATATATATATATATATATGTACAAATGACTACACAACAGTCTTTATTATAATAGAGAGGATATATATGTATATATTACCACTACTCGATGGCATAATTATTGCCCCCCCCCCCCCAAAAAAAATAGTTCCAACATAAGAACATTCTATATTCTGGCAAGTCTAAAAATTAATATATTTCTTCGGCTTGTCAGTTTTTTTGATTATGAATGATATCATGGTCGCTTGGTTCTTTGATAGCGATGTTTTCGATGGCCATCTCTGGCTTGTGCATTTTCTCGTTGATCTTAAAACCATGAAAGAAAGAAAAAAAAAAGAAAGAAAGAAAGAAAGAATAAAAAAGAAAGAAAGATTAGCATATTTACGTAGATACATTAATATGAACAAACCGAGATAGATAGATAGATAGATAGATAGATAGATAGATAGATAGATAGATAGATATGAAAGACTGAAATACATAGCTAGATATATATATAGATAGATGGATAGATAGATAGATATAAAAAAACTGAGATAGATAAATAGATATGAAAAACTGAGATAGATAGAAAGATAGATAGATAGATATGAAACATTGAGATAGATAGATAGATAGATAAATACATAGATAGATAGATAGATAGATATAAAACATTGATATATATATATATATATATATATTTATATTTAGATATGAAAAACTGAAATAGATAGATAGATAGATAGATAGATAGATAGATAGATAGATAGATAGATAGATAGACCTGGTCGGGTGCCCCTGCTATTCTCCTGTGGGTTCTTGACAAAATACAACGGAGAATCTGTAATGTGATCGATACAAACTTGGCTGTCCGACTGCAGTCACTCTCTCACCGGCGTGATGTGGCTTCCCTCTGCCTCTTCTATAAACACTTTCACGGCTTCTGCTCCGATGAACTTAGATCACTGATGCCCCCTAGGTACGAATTCGCACGAGATACTAGATTAGCAACTACGCCCCACCCTTTTACAGTGAAACCGATAAAATATAACCGCAATTTCTACTCCAACAGCTTCTTTTCTCGCACTTCCCGACTGTGGAATTCCCTTCCCCATACTTGCTTCCCCGACAGCCACAATCTCCAGGATTTTAAATGTAAGGTCAATAGACACCTCCTAACACACTAATTTGCATCCATTCTCTCAAACACTCTTCCCATTTATCCTCATCCTCGGTATCCTTACCCGTCTATCACCCTCCTTCTGACATTTCCTATATCTAACCACTCTTTCTCATCACTTTCCCCTATGTAACCCCCTGCGAAATAGTGGCAGTGGAATGCCTTGCTTGGGGTGAAATGATTAAAAGAAAAAGATAGATAGATATAGAAAACTGAAATATATAAATGAGAGGCCGCTTTATCATTGCGGTGTTTGTGTTTAGTCTTGTATTATTGTTATTAAAAATCTAACCGGTAGTTTAACCGACAACTCGGTATATATGGGTTCGAATTCCAGTTGAATTTGTTGAATTCACTTACGCGAAAATACCCTTCTTCTTCTTCTTCTTCTTCTTCGTGTCCTGTCCCTTCAGGACGTAGGCGATCATGGCTCTCCACGTCTCCCTATCCCTTGTGGCTCTTAGTATGTTTGCTCCTGTTGCTCCTGGCAACCCCCGTTCCGTCATCCACCTGATCAGGCCCTGCAAATATGTTATCCGCTGCCTTCCTCTGTCTCTCCTTCCTTCTATCTAACCAGTCAGTATCAGGTTCTCCAGGCTCTCCTTCCTCATTGCATGTCCCAGGAACTTCAGTTGTCTCTTCCTGATGCTCAGCATCAATTTCCTTTTTGTTGCCATTCTTTCTAACACCTCGTCGTTGCTTGTATGTTCAGTCCACGATATCCGTAGCATCCTTCTGTAGAACCACATTTCGGCCGCTTCCAGTTTTGTCCTCATTTTCGATGATATTGTCCAGCATTCACTGCCGTATTGAAGAACTGACATCACGTAGCAGTCTAGCACTCTTTTCTTCGTTTCTATTGAGATTTTCCTGTGTGTTAGTATTTTGCTCATCTTCTGGAACGCGTCCTTTGCCATGCCAATTCGCCTTCGGATCTCCGTGTCGCACTTTCCATCTCCTGTTAGAACACTTCCTAGGTACTTAAATTCTTGGACTTGTTTGATTCTGTTATCCCCCACCTGTATTTGGCATTTTGGGTTGTATCTTTTGCTGATGACCATGCACTCAGTTTTCTTAAAGTTTATTTGTAGTCCCTTCTTGTCACTCTCCACGGCTACTTTCTGTATGAGGTCTTGTACCCTTAGTAAAGTTATTAATCTGTCTCTCCTCCCTCCAGCTATAGGTTAAATTGCACGACAGATTGGGTTCTATAGCCTTGGTTAGCAATCTATCGTAGAAAGTAATGTAAATTACTATCGGCAAATCTTCTGCCCAGTAGTCATGCCTAAGCATATATCACATATGCATCACCGTCTATCATTAATGGCACTTAACTGACTGACTGACAAAGGTGTTATTAGATTTACGTCGAGGTTTTTGATAAATTTGGTTACTAGAAGTGCAACTATAAAAGAAATTACGAAAATTTGAAAGAGCAATTAATTTACTTAAAGAATTTACTCTCTCTGTCTGTCTGTTTCTGTCTGTCTCTCTCTCTCTATATATATATACCCGTATACTGGGGCTCCCGGCCAATCCCAATTGCAGACGCTTGCTCGGGCACACATATTTGTTCAACACCCACAGAGTCCACCTGTGGTTTATACTGCAACTATGCTGAGCGGACTTTAGTTACAGTTTCTGAGAGTGAGCGCTTTATCTAGCGCGTGCAACAGTCTGCACAAGGCGAGGTCGCTCAAAGCCTCGGTCAAGATAACTTGTGACTTCAAGCTTGTAAAACCATCGACGACTCTTCAAAGAGAGCTATCTATCCAATTTCACTCACAAGGGTCAACCTGTTGCAAGGTTTTCAGACTCTTTCCAAAGGTGTCGCACTCTCCAGACCAATAACATCAAGAAGTCACCTTCGTGACAAATCGACCATGGTGAGATTCGAACTCGGGATTCATTCTAACCTCTTGTACATATCTATCTATCTATCTATCTATCTATCTATCTATCTATCTATCTATCTCGCTGATATTTTATGAAATGTAATGTTTTATTGACAAACATTAGTAAGAAACATGTCACTGAATGTATTGTCCATCGCTAGCATTTGAATTATCAGATAGACATCATCTTTTGAGGCTAATGACGAGTCGACTTATTCTTTGGTATCTTTGTATGAATAAAAGTGCTGCTCAGTCAAGCCATGTGCCATCGATTGGAAGAAGTGATAATTAGAAAAGGGCAATGTTTGGTGAATACGGCGGGTGTGGTAGGATTCCCTATTTAAGCGTTTCGAAGAAGGTTTTCACCCATTTTCAACATGTGGCCCAGCATTGTCAAGTTGCAAAAAATATAGCGGTATAGCAGTCGCTTTTTCTTCATTGCTCAGCTATAATGCACCATTTGTAATTGACAGCAATCTTCCGTGATGGTTTTGGTCGATTTGAGCAGATCATAATAAACTAAATGGAGAACAGGACCTTCAAACCATAGATATGGAGGGAGCCGATGTTGGCGCATCGCCGTTTTTACCAGCCCACAATCTTCTACGCTTATGGTTATCGTAATGTATCTACTTTTCATCGCCAGTCACGATCGGTCAGTCAGTTAAGTTTTATACGTGACACACGCTTGGGCGATCACGTCTCGAAAGAGACATGACTGACTGGGCAGATGATTTTCCCGTAGTAGATTGCCATTATTTTCTGCAGTAGACTGATTGCCAACAAAGGCTATAGAACCCTATCTATCCTGTTATTTGACCCACAGCTGGAAGGAAGAGATGGATTAATGCCTTTTCCAAGAGTATTTGCGCGTAAGTGAATGCAGGGAATCCAACTTGAATTCGTACTCGTGTCTCTGATTTCTCGTTCCGAGTCGGTATCCACTGCACCACAACGCACATCCAGTCACGATACAATGCGCAAAAAATTATTTCCTTTATCCGCCAATGAAACAACTGTTCACACGTGACAAGACGCCGTTCGACGTCTCTCGGCTTTTACTCGTATGGCACCTAAATTTTTCGTGGCTTTACTGCCTTGCTTGCGGTGAAGTCGATAAAAAAAGAACACAACCTTACGTTAGTCCCATGTTTTTTTGTATTTTTTTTTTGTAGCTCCGTAGTTTTTAAGTATTCCTAATTCCGAGTTGATAAAGTTTACTTGCGCTTTTAAATGTTTGGATGGCATAACCGGATTTAGGAATTTTTTGCTCAAAATATCTTCGATGAATTGTCTCATAAATAACAACGAATCACTGTAAATAATGGTGAATATATAAAGTTGGATAAAGGCCAGATTTTGAGGAGCGATCGCTGAGGAGGAAACAAGAAAAAACGCTAGCAGAATTGATGTCCCGATGACGGCTCTGCGGCAAGCATTGTGGTATATATTTAAAATTGGTCTAATTTAGAATAAGCGTAAATTATTTGGAGAGTTCAAGAAGAAACGATCGTAGAAAACATACGAAGCAACATTGGCACACTAACAATTTCTCTCTAAGTGTTTTCAAGGCAACTTAAGTCAGACAAGAGATCATGTATAGAGGGGCAACTAAAAATAAAGTTGATTTTCTTTATTCTTTGGGGATTACTATTTTTTTGGAAAAAAACAGAAGCAGTGGAGTGGTTTCCCGTTGCTTTCTTTCTGTTTGTAAATTTAGAATATCCATATTCTTAGAATGGTTTCCACCAAAGTCAACAAAGCTTAGTCTACTCTGTTATTCAATTAGGAATGAGTGGGAAGAAGAGTAGAATACATACTTATCCAAAAAACTTTTTAATGCAATAATACTGGCTTCAATTTTTTAATTCTTCTTGCTGATCCGCTGTGGCACCGATGACCACTGCACTACGCAAATATCCTTGGTTTGTGTTACTAACACAGTGATCTAGTCTTTCCAACAGTTTTCTTTTCTTTTTCGTACGACACTCTTTGCATCGATATTTTTGAACATCATATACTTTCTCTTAAGCTAGTGGTAGCTTCCTTTTTTGCATATTCCTTGACGTTCAGGACGTTGTTGATTGTGGCTCTCTACAACTTCCTGTTTTTTATTTTTTTATTTTTTTGTTTTTATTTTTTGTTAATCATATCACCCGAGCAAGGCGGTAACGCCACTGATGTGCAGGGGGCTACATAAGAGAAGATTAGAAAAGAGAAAACCGGAAACCGCATCCTAAACAGGAATGTTTAGGATGCGGTTTCCGGTTTTCACCTGTTCAATAAATGTGGGTGGAGTGTGAACCGGGCGATAGTTTAGTCTACTCCAATTGAAAGAAAAAAAATACGAAGTGAGAAGATTAGAAAAGAGAAAACCGGAAACCGCATCCTAAACAGGAAACAAGGGATGAGCCTCTTCACCTGTTCAATCTCGGGGTTATTTCGAATTATTGCACTAATCTTGATTGATATTGATGTTATAATAACATTGTCTGTCTATAAATTTTATAGCTTCAGCATGGCTCCTTCATAGTCAGCGTATGGACTTTTCAGCCCACCTTCGCTCGTAGAAAAAAATATGCAGCTATTAATGAGAAGAGTTAAAATTAAGCATGCATGATTTCTCAGTTCCAACATTACTTCTTCATAGTCAGCCTATGAAGTTTTCAGCCCATTCACACACCTGGGAAGAAGCAATGCGGCTATTAATTAAATGAATCGAAAATAATACATCCGAAGTCTTACAGTTCTTGCATCACTGCTTCAGAGTCAGCTTATGAACCTTTTAGCCTACCCTCGCACCCGGGAAAAATAATGCAGTTATTAATTAGAAGAGTTGAAATTAATGATAGCATGATTTCTCAACTCCAGCATCACACTTTCAAAGTCAGCCTATGAAATTTTCAGCCCACCTTCGCACATGGGAAGAAACAATGCAGTTAATAATTAGAAGAGTTGAAATTAATACATGCAAAGTCTTACAGTTCTTGCATCACTCATTCATAATCAGTCTCTGAACTTTTTCAGCCGACCCTCGCACCTGGAGGGAAACAATGCAGTTCTCAATTAGAAGAGTTGAATTTAATGTATGCAATATTTCTCAGCTGTTGCATGACTCATAGTCATTCTATAAAATTTTCAGACAAGCCTTGAACTTGGAAAAACAGTAATGTTTTTAATGAGCAGAGTTAAAATTAATGCATGCAAGGTATCTCTGCTGGACCATCACTCTTTCATTATCTGCCTATAAACTTTCTAGCCCATCCAAGAATCTAGAAATAAACAATGCAGTTATTAATAAGAACAGCTGAAATTAATGCATGCATGATTTCACAGTTCTAGCATCATTTCTTCATATTTGGCCTATGAACCATCGGCCCAAACTCGAACCTAGAAATTAAAAATACTGTTACTAATGAGAAGAGATGAAATTAATGCATGAATGATATAACAGATCTAACATAAGTCTTTCATAGTCAGCCTATGAACCTTTCAGCCCTAAGTCGCACCTGGAAATGAAAAATACAATTACGAATGAGAAGAGATGAAATTAATGCAAGCAAGATTTAACAGATCTAACAAAAGTCTTTCATAGTCAGCCTATGAACCTTTCAGCCCTAAGTCGCACCTGGAAATGAAAAATACAATTACGAATGAGAAGAGATGAAATTAATGCAAGCAAGATTTAACATATCTAACAAAAGTCTTTCATAGTCAGCCTATAAACCTTTCAGCCCTAAGTCGCACCTGGAAATGAAAAATACAATTATGAATGAGAAAAGATGAAATTGATGCAGGCATGATTTAATAGATCTAGCATTACCCCTTCATAGTCAGCTTATGAACGTCTTAGCTCATTTTGCCCATTTTTTAAAGAAACAACGCAGTTATTTTAAAATTAATCTTGCATGATTTCATATATCTAAACTTATTTATAAATGGAACTTGTGTGTGTATGTGTGTGTGTGTGTGTGTGTGTGTCCGTTACATATAGACTCCGAAACGGCTGAACCAATTTTTTGAAAATTTACACAGTTGTACTAGAAGCGTCTGCGAGTGTTCTTAGCTAGGTTTTGTGTTGAGGTACCCCCGATAAATATCGAAAATCGATAATCGAAAAAATCGGGTTATAGAAGGAGTGGTCCGATTTTAATCAAATTTCACACACTCATAGACAAAGACATAAGAAACGATATTCAGAAATTTCAAGGTTGCAGTTCTTACAATAGTGCAGAAAATCGATAATATATATTTATAAAAGGCAAGATGTTTGTGTGTGTGTCTGTTTATCTGCCTGTATGTCTGTATTTTTTCAGCCTTTTTATTTTAGTTTTTGCTTCGAGTTTGGCTCTAAGTAGGTATAATTGTAGTTCTTAGTCTCAGCCATGATACCATTTACTCAGAGGACTTATTTAGCTTTCAAAATTCAGTTTACGACAAAAATCTTATTTGATATCGATACCAGGAAATCAAAATTTGACTTACATCCATTCATTTTTCTTTCAGTCTACGGTTTCGCTTTAACTGGAAACAACTATTGCTTTTTAGTCTTTCGTGCCAACGTCCAAAAAGTCTGGACCATGGATTAGTTTTAAAGCTTTCATTACACCCGAGTAACGCCAGGCTATACTGCTAGTTCGAAATAATTCCTTCGTAGTCAGCTTATAAACTTTTTAGACAAACTTCGTTCCTGGGAGGAAACACTTGATTTATTAATTATTATTTTATACCATTTTCGGATAGCTTAAAAAAACACCTAAATGTGCTCTTTACCAAGAAGCCACCGAATTTCTGGAGAGAGGAAATTTTTCATTTGAAGGAAAAGCGGAGAAATATTGTGAAACAAAATCCTTCATATTCATATTGAATGGCTCATTTTGTTTTGTGTTTTCATTTCCCTTGAAAATGCAAAATCCAGATCATACCAAAAAGTATTGGTGTTAAATATACACTCGGTTGTCCAGTCCTCACTTGCCTGTCTTGATATATTTTAAAATTACGATGCGGCCTTGAAAGTGATGAATTATTTATTATGTCTGTTCATTGTACCATTCCAGCAAGTATCTAACTCCCGCTGCTATACTTTTACAGGTGCTACATACTTGTTCAAATTAATTGAAACAAAACCAATAATGTCTATCTGGGATCTTTCATACCTTCCCTGTTCATGTATACGTCGTCTCTTGACGTTCTTTTACTACCCCGACCGCATTTTCCTTTGTGTCTTAGACTGATAAATTCAGTTTGTTTTTTTACCTTGGTGACACGACTGACAGTTGAAAGGCTGACACCAGCAATATCCGCGATCTTGCTCTAAGGCTGGATAGTGTGTTCGTGCAGTGTTACAACTTTCTTACACTTCTTTGGTGTAACGTTTATTGCAGACCATGGTCGTTGGACAGCTAATTGACAGTCGAGACAATAGTGTCTGGGCGTGATAAAAATCTGATGCAATTACAAATGACGCAATTCTTTTCAAGGCCAAACAAATTTCCGAAAATAGATTCATATCCCTGCAGACCAATGCAAATGACCTAATCATAGAAGAAACAGTAATTGATTGCGCCTTGTCTCTCCAGGAGGGTGGGGGTTAAAACTAACCGTATGGTGAAAGACAGGTAACCAAAACAGCTGATTCAATTAAATTGCAGGAAGATTAAATTAAGGATGGAGATCAGACCGAAAAATAGAGTATTGATAGCCGCACGGGATCTGACCATCACTTGCCTGTCTTGATATGTATGACAATAATATTTATATTATCCGGACTATTGTCCTCATCTTTGTTGCCATTTGTACGACGTTTCGGCTATTGTACACTCCGGCCTTCTTCAGGTGCTAGGAATTTCAAACCGAACCCTTTATTACAATCACTTGGGTATATCATCCTCATTCATTGCGTAAAGCCTCGATTAGAAGTTACTTGTTTACCACTGCTGTAGCCTGGTATTGAACTCACAGCAATAGACGTTGGTTAGTTCCTGTGACTTGATCCAAAGAGTTGCACCTGAAGAAAGCCGGAGCATACAACGGATGAAACGTCGTACATATGGCAACAAAGATAAGAACAATAGTCCGAATAATGTAAATACTGTAAATACTACCTCATCTCAGAAATATAGACAAATATTAATATATGACAATGTAGAAAAACGTTTTCGTATGACGTATTTGGTACTTTAGAACTATTTATATGAGTAGACACATAAACAAAGACATGAAACAAACTGTCGCCATTTAGTGTTGAGCTCTGCGTTCCCTTTTATATTTACACACGTTTTATTCCTGATATGGACCACTTTTATCCCAAAATTCAGCATGTGAGACGTTCCTGCTCGCCATCGGCATGGTTGATGCTAGTCTACTGGAGAGCCTAACTTTTTCATCCGTCCCGATGTCAAACGACGATATCGAATCTATAGATGCAAGTACTGCTAGGAACGTTGGGTCAATATTTCATGCCAGAAAGTTTTTCTCGTCAGAATCTATCTTGTACATTCAGAAATCTACCATTCGTCCGCGCATTAAATAATGTTGCGATATCTGGTCGGGTGCTCCTGCTGATGATCTCGAGATTCTCGACAAAATGCACAGAATTATCTGCAATGTAATTGGTCCTGACTTGGCATCTCGATTTCAGTTACTTTCTCACTGAAGTGACGTGGCTACCTTTTCTATAAATATTTTCATGGTAAGTGCTCTGACGAGGTTTTTTCCCTCGTGCACATACCACATGAATTTAAGCGTGCTACTAGATTGCGACCGTTTAATTAGTAAAATGTAACAGCTTCTTCTACTTCAACAGTTTCTTTTCTCGCACTTCCCGACTATGGAACTCTCTTATGTTTACTTGCTTCCGTGCTAGTTACAATCTCCAAAAATTTAAAAGTAACGTCAATTCCAATTTTCTATCTTCTGGAATTCCATTAATCTTTTATTCTTTCTGCAATACCTCTGTAGCCAGTTTTTTCTCTCATTGTAAGCCCCTGCGCAAAAGTGGCGGTCTCGCTCGCAATGCTTGGGATGAAACGATTATATATATATATATATATATATATATATATATATATATATATGTGTGTGTGTGTGTGTGTGTGTGTGTATGTGTACATTATGTAAGTATTGAATATTATGTGTGAGTTATATATAAAAACCTTTAAGTTTTTTAATAATTCAAGTAAGAAGTCGTTTCATCGAATAAATCTGATTCCCCTCAAAAGAAATATCCCACACACCAGCAGAAATCGATACCTTTTTTTTCGAAAATCGATCCTAACCTAAAAATTCTCGCACCATCTCCCCAGCTGGTTTCTGTCGTTAATTCCAAGGACGTGAATTAAATGGAAATAATTGATATTCTAAAATGATTTTTCCACGTCGAACCCAGGTGATTAAATTATCGGAACTTTTGTAATCGATATTGTATCGATTGTCAGGAATAACCAACCAGGGTTTATTCATTTACGATATTTCACCGCATTGTTTTTTTTTCTTATGACTTTTTAAAGGTGACCCAGCGTTACTTGGGTCAGAATGCCTCGGGTGAGTTTGATGAAAACATCCTAAGATTAATTCGTGCGCTCTTTCCTTCAACATCACGGTTATAGATGTCAGGAAATAGTTGAACGATTTAAAAGTTTTCTTAAATCACAAATTCCCGCATTTTTTATTATTTTTCACTTAATCCAAAGCCCAAGAGTCACTCAAGGTAGGAGTTTATAAAATGAGGTTTTATTCATTTTAAAAAAGGAGGCAAGAAGTGTAGATTATCTTAGATAGATAACGACTGACGTTAGAGTCGAAGAGGTTAAGTTTGTGGTGTCGGAGAAGCATTCCCTTGGGAGACTGTTCCATAAGTACAGGTTCTTGGCTTGAAACTGACTGAATAGAATTTCCTCTTTGTCAATAGAATGGAATAAAGGGCTAAGCACAAAGAATTGATTGACTAAATCTGTCGTTAGGATAAAAAAAGTCATTAACAAATTTGTTTGGATTAATATAAACTTGTTATATATGTAGTGTCAGATATTAGGTTCGTTCCCTGGGTGCAATTTCTTCCAGTCTAACGCTTGTGACTTTTTAGAAGTAAAATAATTCATTGGCCGGATCATTACCCAAGATATAAAAAGATATAAAACCATGAGTTGTAGCAGTAGGCATTTTTTTCTGCCGCAACCTTCTCATCAGGTTCCATTGTAGGCGAGCGAAGAAAAGTGAGGCGAGATGAAGGATCGAACGGTCTAAACAGCGCGTGCCTACCTTTCACGTGGTGAGACACGGAATCAGCAGACAGTTCTTTCTCGTTTAGGCTGCTAGGGACCATTGTCTTATAGCGACAAGAAATCTTTGTTCGGTCAGCTTTCATCTGAAAAAGTAATCCATCAAAAACCCAGGGCTTGTTGGTCTGGTTCTCACTTCATTGAGGTTTTCACTAAACTGATCTTCTTTGTCAAGGTCGTCTGACCTGGATCTTGGGTGGCTTGCTTATCTCAGCCGATCTACTTTGTCAAGATGGCAATTGTCAAAATGATTTCTGTAACATTCTGCAATTGTGTCCTTACCAAGACATAAGCTGGCAACATACTACTACATACAAACAAAAAACACAATATACTTTCTTTTATAATTAGTGTTTACCTACCTATATACAGGAATGGGACATTTCTATCCGTTTAAACACGTGGAAATTATTGGGTTAGTAGAGTAGAGGAGAGTGATTTTATTGACTAGCAGTTCACTGGCAGTGTATCTACTTCAGGCAGCGTGCGAGTCTTGTACTTGTTGATATACTGTTATCTCCAACCTTCGTTTTGGTGATTAATCACGCAGTTATCTACAATTGTTTAAGAAAATTTTGATACCAGGGTACGATCTTTGAGTGCTCAGAGAGAAACGTAACAATTTACTAATATATAGTATGTCGCTATAAGATAATGGTCCCTAACAGCCTAAACGAGAAAGAACTGTCTGCTGATTCCGTGTCTCACCACGTGAAAGGTAGGCACACGCTGTTTAGACCGTTCGATCCTTCATCTCGCCTCACCTTTCTTCGCTCGCCTACAATGGAACCTGATGAGAAGGTTGCGACAGAAAAAGAAAAATGCCTACATTAGACATTATTTTCTAAATATTTACTTAATATAATGCCCAGCAACTATTGAAGACAAGGTTACGGAATGGAGTTGTTGTATGGACTTGGGGAGATCTAACAAATATATGAGGGTAGGTAGGATAAATAACGGTTGACCCTAGACTGGGTTTTAAATTTGATGGTCTGAACTGGTGAAATGTAGCTCTTCAGAATATTTTCACATGGTGATAAAATAGCGAGAGGCTTCGGAAAAAGATTGCAAGGACGAAAATTTGGAGCATTATTAAGATGCGTGAACCAATCCGCTCCTACTGAGGAGAGAAAAAAGTAAATAATTAGTAAATAAAATGTCAGATTTCAGGCGGAGACGTTAAAACTACAGAGTTGAAGTAGGCTTTAAAGGGAACCGAAAACCCTGTGATCTCCTCGGGCCCCCAAAGTCTCAGGCTAGCGTACATGTGTGTTGCATGAGTCAACTGGCCGCAATTTAACTGCACCTGAGGCTGCAGCCGGTCGCCTGCCATTCCGTCACCGTGTGATCGAAGGTGTTGATGATCTGCCGAATCCCTCACCCACCTGCCACGTTGAGATTTCTGATCTCAAGGTGAGTTGAGGGCTGTGAGGATGAACGTCTTGTGTCGTACTCGGTGACCCCTGCATATGAAGAGGCGGGGTGGATGCCCAATTCAGGAATAGGGAAAAACAGACAAGGACAAAAAAAAAAAAAAGAAAAGAAATAAAAACACATCAGCAAAAGCCAGTCTATGTGAACTAATAATTATATTCGTTACTCTTTATACAACAGGGAGAAAAAAATTATTAAAAAATAAATAAATAAATAAATAAAAAAGACGCAACACAACTTTTTTTCAACGTCCACAAATTACTGCCTGCTACAATGTCACGAATGATGTGCGTTGTGGTACAGTGGATATCGGCTCGGAACGAGAAACCGCGGAGCCGAGTTCGAATTCCGGTTGAATCCATTGTATTCACTTACGCGCAAATACCCTTGGGAAAGGTATTAATCCGTCTCTTCCTTCCAGTTATGGGTTAAATAGTAGGACAGATTGGGTTCTATAGCCTTGGTCGTCTACCGGAGAAAGCAATGGCAACCTACTGCTGGATAATCTTCTGCTCAGTCAGTCGTGTCTCTTTCGAGAGATGATCGCCCAAGCGTGTATCACGTATGGCACTTTAACTGACTATGTCACGTCGTCACTAGAGGTAAGACAGTCACTGTCTCCTATTTTCCCTTCTCTCTGCTTCGCAACGGTAGACGTGCCTGTTAGCGTGGGGAGACGGTTTTCGCATCTTAACGTTCTGGACTGAACCTTTTCTCCACCACGTCTCGAGCGGATCTCTCTTCTTTTCAAATCCGTGTGCTTTTTTGTTAAAAATCGTTCGATCTGGCGCGGGGGGTCGGGGCTGACTGGGAATCGGGAGTAATTTTTCCCAAAAGTCTAATGTCAGTTTCGTGAATCTGGTTTCAATCACCCTGAAGTCTTGGAGACAAATGTTTGTTGTTCTTGTACATTCACATGCCAGCGTTAATTATAATACCTCTCATCACGTGGGTGGTTCTTTACAAAGCTAGCCGATAAGTTAACATGAGACGGCCTTCATCACTTATCTGCGGAGAAAAGGAGAGAAAGAAAAACAAACAAGAAAGAAAGAGAAAGAGTTTTCTTCCGTTGTCGAGGTGGATTTCTTACCTGGGTTGTGTTCATTTGATGTCATATAAATCAATGTCGTTCCTCGAGTGCTTCGTGTCTCGCCTTCTCTCTCTGCGCCAGCCAACCCTAGCGCCTGTTACTCTCTCTTTCTTTTTCCCAGTCCTTGCCAAGAAAAAGAAAAAAATGTTCACGCATTGAGTCATTCTTCAACCATCTAAATCAATGTTCAAATCCATGGTCCTTCGATACTATTTTAACGTGGGCGCGTAAGAAACACTTACAGTGTTACAACCCTATCTTAAGCAGAAAACAAGGAATAAACCTCTACTCCTGGGGAAAGAGTATGGATCTGGTGATAGGCTGACATATTTACTCTTATATAGCAGGAAAACCCCGTTTTTCTTTTTATCAGACTCTTGTAAAGATAGCCCCTGTTAAGAAAAGTAAGGTATTTTCCGAGCCGACTATTTTCACGCCATCTTTGTCGATTTATCTTACACAAAATACAACAATAGGTATGTTGTTGCCATTTTATATTTTTAATTTCTTGTTCTTTGTATTTGATTTTGTCGACTGCACAGTATAGTAGGGTCAGTTGGGCATCGTCTGTGTGGCGCTATTGACACTTTTTCGCATTTACATTAAGAAATCAGTGAGTCAGTTGAGAGCCATAGGTGATACACGAAACATGACTGACTAGGCAGTTTTTTTCCTGCTGTAGATTGCAATTACATTTTGCCAACCAACGGCTATAGAACCCAATCTACCCGGCTATTCAACTCATAGCTAGAGGGAGAAGGGTATTAGTTTATAAGTGAATGAAACGAATTCGACTGGAATTCGAACTCGGCTCTTCGATTTCTCATTCCAAGCCGATCTTTAACAACAACGTACAACAGCAAAATAAAAATTTAAAAAATGCAACATCCCTGAAGAGCGAAGTCTTCACTATAATGCCTTCACGAAACATCGAAGTTGGCATGGCTAAAACAACACTGCTCAGTTAAGTGTAAAACCACTCCACAATAATTATATCACCACCTTTAACACGAGCACTTTATGACAAAAAACCGCTTGCTTAAAATGCTTTTCTAGCAGTAAACCTCCAAAAAAAACACTAATTTTGGCGCTAGGTTTCATTAATATATATATATATATATTTGTGTGTGTGTGTGTGTGTGTGTGTGTGTGTGTGTGTGTGTGTGTGTGTGTGTGTGTGTGTGTGTGTGAAAAGTGTATGTATATAATGCATGTTTCATTAAATAATATAGACAAGCTTTAACGATTTATTTTATGTAAATTCTTTTCATATCGTCTCATAATCTTAATAGGATTATCGTTGAAAGAGGAAAGAAAATCACAATATTGATACATGTTTTTATTTAATCTTTTCTGAGCTTTTGGCTTACATCAGCCATTATCAAAGATGAAAATAGTGTTGGTTGTAACGATCAGTTCGCGTACGAAAGATAGTAGTAGTCGTCTATTTTGTTTCTGTAGAGGATTGGCGAACACGTGCGTGCATACTGGAAGCGAAAATCGCACTACAGCTTGTGGCGTCTCACATGACCACACGATAGTGGGGACGAGAAGTATTAAGTATGGAATGCCATTGGTATAACCAATCGCTTCTGTTATCTATTATAGGCATTTGAGTATGTGTGGAGATTTCGTAGTTAATTTTGTTCAGGTTAGGTTTCAACTGTTTTATGTATATTTTCTAGTATTTTTAGTTTTTGTTTATTGTTTTCGTGTTTAAGTATAGTTGTGTTTTCGACAAGAATATAACGGAATTGTGTATGTGGCCTGGTATGTTGTTTTAGATGTTTAAAGATGTTAGAATTGACGCTTAAATATAGTGTCAAGCGTCGTGAGAGCGAATTTATAGTGTGACCAACATAAATATTGTTTAATCCGTTGGGCACTTGAATTTGTAGACTACGTTGTTTTTTTTTCAAATCGCTAACCGGGGGAGAAGAGTCGTTGCAAATGAGTGAATTGGATATACTGAATTTAGAGTAGTAATATGATAAACTTAATTTTTTTGCTAGGATCTATTGTAGATATATTGATAGTTATTAATTTTTTTAGTATATTTTCATCTTGTTTATAGTTAGTATGCATTTGATTACGATATAGGAGATTAATATGTTTGAGATTAGTTGAGGCAACACTGTGCTTCATCTGCTTGGTACTGAGACTTTTAAGAAAGCAACTTATTTGTTCGTCAACTATATAGTTTGGGAAGATATTGTTAATAAGTATTTGTTTTATATTCTTTAGTTCATTGTAGAAAATCCGTTTTGTGGATGAATTAGTTTCTGCAATGTTTATTTTATTTTTTATAATTGCTATTTTGTAGTAATATGGGCATTTGTTATTGTAGTTAAGTGTGCATGAACTTATGCTGGTAGGCTTTTTGTATGGTGAAATGGTAAATTTGTTATTTGTGTTGATCAATATGTCGAAGAAGGGGATTTTGCTATTAGTGTTAAGTTCATACGTAAATTTAAAGACAGAATTATTTTGGAAACGTTTTTGAAGTTGAAGTATTTCGTCTGTGTTTTTAACTAACATAAGGATATCATCAACATATCTTAGGTAAATGGATGATTTTTTAACCTCTGTAAATATATTATTTTCGAGGTTCGACATGTAGAAATTACTGAATGTCGGATCCGGACTGAACCCATTGAAACGCCATCAGGTTGTATGAATATATAATTATTATGATCTAAGAAAGTAGTACAAGCTAATAGTAGTTTCCGTAATATATTAGGATTCATTTTAAGTGGGGGTAAGGATGAGTTACTGTATATATTCCTTATAATTATGTCAATAGTTTCACTAACCGGGACGTTGGTAAATAAGTTATCAACATCAAGTGAAGCTATGATTTCGTTGTTGGGTTTTTCGCTTTTTAAGATTTGGATTACTTCTAATGTTGACGTAGCACTATATTTACTAGGGAGGTAGAGAGTAATTTGTTGGTTAATGCATTTTGTTAACTGGTATACCAGAGTTGGAATTTGCGAATGATAGGACGGAGAAGATAGTTAGGGTTATGTGTTTTTATAGTGCCATATATGTAGCCAGGTCTATAATCGCCAACAATTAAAGGGAATTTTAAAGAGTTCTGTTCGGCATTATTAGGAGTAATGAGTTTATTCAGCTTTGATTTTAGTTGGTTGGTCGGGTTCTTGTTAAGGTTTTGAAACTTTATGTGATCATGGAGTATGTGGTCGAGTTTTTTTGTTGTAATCCTATTTGTTTAGGATCACGAAAATGTTTATCTTATCGGCTTTTTTGATTCGCCAATCCTCCACACAAACAATATAGACGACTACTATTATCGTTCGTCCGCAAACTGTTCGTTACAACCAACACTATTTTCATCTTTGATAATGGCTGATGTAAGACGAAAGCTCAGAAAGGATTAAATAAAAACATGCATAAATATTGTGATTTTCTTTCCTCTTTCAACGATAATGCTATTAAGCTTATCAGACGATATGAAAAAAAAATTACAAACATAAAATAAATCCGCAAAACTTGTCTATATTATTTAATGAAACATGCATCAATTCACTAATAAATTAGAGCACTCTGGCTATTGGGCGTGTATAATGATAATATACATGCTAAAATGTCTGCCTTCTTCTACCGTGCGCCCATGGCCCAGAGGTAGAACGTCACGTCGGTCGGGTTTCAATCCTGGGTTAAAAGCAATCGGAGTCTAACCGTACTGATGAGCTGTGATACAGCGAAACAAATCTGTCTGCGGATGACTATATATATATACATATATATGTACCGTGTAACCGATGTCAATATCTATCTGCAATTTACTTCGGGCCAAAATTTAAAATTTTTCTCTCTTACCCTTTCAATTAGCTCTTCTCTATATTTTCTCACTTGTTTTCCTCTTCACTTTCTATTTCTTCTGTATATTTTCCTTTCCTTTTACTTTTTCTTTTCTTGATTTCTCATTTTCTTTTCGGATCTTTTCTTCCCTCTTTTTCCCCCCTTTTTAATATCTTTTTAACTCGTAGAAAAAAGGAAGTTTTTTAATTATTAAATCTTTTTCAATAAGACATTTGTTCCCATCATTATTAATTAGCTGATGAGACATTGTCGAAACACAATGTACACTTTTGTAGTAGTTTGTAGTTTGCACATGTTCTAAATTTATCATTAATTAATTAATTGATAAATAATAATAATAATAATAATAATAATAATAATAATAATAATAAGGGCTTGCCCTAAAGAACATAGCAGGGCTTGCCCTAAAGAACATAGCAGGGCTTGCCCTAAAGAACAGAGCAAGGAAGTACATTGGATTGCGCAAGAGATAGAACGAATGAAAAATAAACCAGAACAGACATGGTCTGGAATTACAGAAGATGATGTTAAATTTGCACTAAAAAAAGCACACAATTGGAAATTCCCAGGTATAGATAAAATTCCTAACTTTTGGCTATATTATTTAAATGCAGCACATAAAAAACTAGCCAAAGAACTTCAAGAAATGGTTGACGATCCCACTAAAATTCCTGCATGGATGACCAAAGGAATTACATTTCTTCTACCCAAGAATGGTGACACAAACAACCCGAAAAACTACACACCAATTACATGTCTTCCGACAACATATAAACTATTAACATCTATTTTAACAAAACAGACATATTTATTCTTAGAAAGAAATGACATGATACCGCTTGAACAAAAAGGGTGCAAACGTGGCTGTTATGGTTGTAAAGACCAATTGCTAATTAACAAAATGATCCTGGAAAACTGCAACAGTACAAAGAAAAATCTTAGTACTGCCTGGATAGATTATCGAAAGGCATTCGATAGTGTGCCACATTCCTGGATTTTAAAGACTTTAAATATATACAAGATATCGCCCATCATCATCAATTTCATCAAACAGTGCATGTCTATATGGAAAACAACCCTTTACCTCAATCATATAAATGGAACCTATAAGTCTGATGAAATAAACATCAAAAGAGGTATATTTCAAGGTGATTCTTTATCTCCCTTACTATTCTGCATATCATTAATAGCACTAACCAGTCAACTTAATAAGACAGAATGTGGTTATAAAATAGGCCAAAAGAAAATAAGCCATCTATTTTACATTGATGACTTAAAGTTATATGCTAAGAATGATAATGAGCTGGAAGGTCTTCTGCAAACTGTAAAATGCTTCAGCGAAGACATTGGAATGAAATTTAATTTGAATAAATGTGCTAAAGCTACAGTTTTACGTGGATCAATACAAGAAACATCCTCAATTAGCTTAGACCCTGCTGTAACAATAAAAGAATTGAAACCAGAAGAAGCTTATAAATACCTAGGTGTAAATGAGAGCGAAAACATTCACCATAAAAAAATGAAAGAAATAGTGCGTAAAGAGTACTATAGAAGGCTACGAATGATATTAAAAACTGAATTAAATTCACAGAACAGAATTATGGCCATTAATAGCCTTGCAATCCCAGTTGTCCAATATAGCTTTAACATCTTAAACTGGACTCTAAACGACATCAGGCGAATGGATGCTAAAACAAGAAAGCTTCTTTCTAAGCATAAGATGCATCATCCAAAGGCTGATGTAGACCGTCTATACATACCCCGTAAAGAAGGTGGAAGAGGTCTTATTCAGCTGGAATTGTCATACAAGACAACAACTATTGGCTTACTAACATACATAGAAACAACAAAGGATTGGATGATACAATTAGTAAGGCAACATGAAGAAAGAAAGAAAAAATATTCAATAATAAAAGAAGGCAGTAAATACAAACAAGATTTACAGTTAGTAGATTCTGTAGAAAAGCAAAACAGAAGCCAAGAACCAACTATTGCGGCAAAAAATATGAAAATGAAAGCCAAAAATAAAGCTCTTGAACAGATGAAACAGCGCTGGCAAGATAAACCTCTGCATGGCCAATATCCAGAACGTGCCAATAAATCCAATGTTGACAAAGTTAATACTCATCGATGGTTACGTGCATCTGGATTAAAGTCTGAAACTGAAGGCTTTATTCTTGCAGCACAAGACCAAAGTCTTTTCACTAGAAACTTTCAGGCAAATATTATGCATAATAATATGGATCCAAAATGCAGGTTTTGTGATAAACACCAAGAAACAATAGACCACCTAATCTCAGGCTGTTCTGTGCTTGCCCCAAATGAATATAAAAATCGCCACGATAGAGTTGGGCAATATTTACATTGGGCAATGTGCAAACATTATGGAAAAGCTGTAAACAAACACTGGTATGAACATCACCCAGCACCGGTTACAGAAATAGAAGATGTAACCATTCTATGGGATTACACCATCTACACAGACAGAAAAATTGAAGCAAACAGGCCAGACATTATTGTTAAAAACCAGAAGGAGAAAACTTGTCTATTAATTGATATGGCTTGTCCAGCGGATTGTAACATAGCAATCAAGGAATTTGAAAAACTGTCAAAATATAAAGACCTGGAAATTGAAATAGAAAAAATGTGGAAATTGAAAACAAGAGTTGTGCCAGTGATAGTAGGTGCACTTGGAATGATAAAAAATGGAACAAAACAACACATTGAAAGAATCCCTGGAAACCCCAGCTAAAGAGATATACAAAAAATTGTCTTATTAAGTACAGCCCACACACTAAGGAAAACTTTATCTATGTAATGCTAGGGATGATAGGAAGATAGAAAAACATGAAATAGGGTCATAACAACACGCCACGACCTGCCTTAGGTCTCCCCGCAGACTTGGTTGGTAGTGAGACCAAAGTAGAAATCGAAATATGATGAAAAATGACATAATAATAATAATAGTGCAAACACTATGGAATATATGTAAACAAACACTGGTATAAACATCTCCCAGCACCGGTTAGAGATATAGAATATGTCACCATTCTATGGGATTAGACCATCTACATAGACAGAAAAATTAAAGCAAATAGACTGGACATTATTGTTAAAAAGCAAAAAGAAAATAAACTTGTCTATTGATATAGCTTGTCCAGCGCATTGTAGCATAGCAACCAAGGAATTCGAAAATCTGTCAAAATATAAAGACCTGGAAATTGAAATAGAAAAAAATATGGAAATTGAAAACAAGAATCGTACCAGTGAGAGTAGGTGCACTTGGAATGATAAAAAATAGAACAAAATAACATACTGAAAGAATCCCTGGAAACCCCAGCTTAAGAGATAGACAAAAAAAATTCTTGTTAAGTACAGCCCATACACTAAGGAGATCTTTGTCCATGCAACGCTAGGGATGTTATGGGAGATAGAAAAAACACGAAATGTAGCCATAGCAACAAACCGCAATCTGCCTTAGGTCTTTGCGCAGACTTGGTAGGTAGTGCGACCATAGCAGAAATAAAATTATAATGAAAAATGACATAATAATAATAATAATAATAATAATAATAATAATAGTAATATATATATATATATATATATATATATATATATATATATATATATATATATATCCGAGTGGGTACAGAACGAAGAAAGAATTTTTTCCGTCCAAAACATTAATTTAAAACAGTGCTCGATATATGATGCTTTTACCTCCCGAAGAAACGTACCCAACGTTGAAACAAACATATGATTGTCGAGGACATATATGAAAAAATAATGTACATGTTCTAAAACATAATCTATAATATATATATATATATATATATATATATATATATATATATATATAATCAACTTAAACGCTTTTATTAGTGGATGCTCTGTTTATTTATCAAATAGTATGTTTATTGAGAAATCAACTAAAAACGTCCTAATTTTATTGAGAAATTGACTAAAATTACTGATATTGCACTGCCTTGGTGTTTACAGAAACAATGGGTTTTAAAACGTGACAATCTTTATAAAGCAAGAAAGCGATAATTTTAAGCGTAGGTCGAATTGCTTAATCTCCCAAAGGTTTTGCTTGACTGAAGAACAGTAATGAGTTAGGTTTAACCAAATAAAAGCTAAAATAATAAGTCGAAACGGAAGATAATGTTATCTAATAAGTTTAATGGATCTGTCTATGTTAGCAACACAATTAGAAACTTATTCAAGAATATAGTCGGAGGAAATCAATTCCTTATCTTGTCACATTCAGTCTGTGTTGGAGACGATCTCGATTACTCTTCTAGACACCTCCATAAATACTCGCTTAATGTCGATCAAATTCGAAGCCATTGTCACTTGTAAGATAAATGATTTGCCACAAAACAGAGTTCATTTTAGTCTCTATAAGATATTTGAACATTTGTTTATACATTGGTTTGATAAATATTACTGGTTCTTTCAAAGTAAAAGTATCGTCGTTGTAAGTTGAGCAAATCAAGGTAGAGGGTTGCTGGGTGGGGTGGTATCCGATCCCCGGTCCTTCAGAGGTGGAATCAATTACATTCTCTGAGCTTATATAATATTATAAAGCGTGAAAGAATGCGGTAGGGGGGAGAAACGAGGGAGACAAGAACGGCGGGGAAAAACTTAGAAGCGACTAGAGAGCAAGTAAGAAAGTAATGTTAAAGCAAAAAAACAAAAACAAAACAAAAACAAACAAAGGAATATATATATATATATATATATATATATATATATATATATATATATATATATATATAAAACAAAAGATTAACAAAACTTTGTTATAAACAACCAACAATTTGAAATGATTTGTTTGAACATTATTTTTGATCGATACTCGTATTTAAGTAGATATTCTAACAGGCGAAGAGGCTCATCCCTTGTTTCCTGTTTAGTATGTGGTTTCCGGTTTTTTCTTTTCCAATCTTTTCACTCTTTTCTTTTTTCTTTTTTTTCATTTGGAGTAGATACACTAAACTATCGCCCGGTTCACACTTCACCCACGTCTCTTGAACAGGTGAAGAGGCTCATCCCTTGTTTCCTGTTTAGGATGTGATTTCCGGCTTTCTCTTTTCCAATCCTTTTACTCTTACGTAGCCCCCTGCGCATCAGTGGCGTTACCGCCTTGCTCGGGGTGATATGTTGAAAAAAAAAATCAAACAGTATTATATATTTATTTCTACCAGCCTGATTATTTACGATAAATTTTGATTAAGAAAATGTGCGTCATTCGGCAGGGTTCTAAGATTGTGTTATAGGCTTAATTTGACGTCTTTTAGACTGGTTGTGAGGTCTAAGACGCACCAGATCATATGGTGGTTTTTTCCTTAGTTGGGTAGGGTTCGCAGGTTCGAATCCTGCCGAATGAAAAATAATGCTCAAACGATTCATTTTATATATGTATAATCAATGTATATATGAGAAGCAATCTTTTATTTAAATATATTTCTTTAAAAACGACCGACAAGGAAAATTTTTGTAATTTTCATTTAATTATTCTTCCAGTATTCTTATATGTTTCGTTTTTGCCGGAGATATGAAATGTAAAGATGTTTAATAGTTTTCGATTTTCCAAGCGCTTTCAGTTACTTCACTGGCCACTTTCAAAGTAAAACCCCCAAAAATTACGATACAGCATCGAAAAAATAACATCCTTGAAAATGGCCATTGAAAACAAGAATCGTATCAGTATTGTAATATATAAGAACCACGAGCAACGCGAGAACCCAATATTCAAATCCAAAATCATAAGCACTGCTGATTGCATATACATGAAACTCCGAGTTGCGCTATAGATGTAGAATAATATGTATATTTATTAATATATACTTAATATCCCTGTTATATTACATTGAGCAACATCTATCTATCTATCTATCTATCTATCTATCTATCTATCTATCTATCTATCTATCTATCTATCTATCTATCTATCTTACAACCTGTTCATATCTATCTATCTATCTATCTATCTATCTATCTTACAACCTGTTCATATCTATCTATCTATCTATCTATCTATCTATCTATCTATCTATCTATCTATCTATCTTACAACCTGTTCATATCTATCTATCTATCTTACAACCTGTTCATATCTATCTATCTATCTATCTATCTATCTATCTATCTATCTATCTATCTATCTATCTATCTTACAACCTGTTCATATCTATCTATCTATCTTACAACCTGTTCATATCTATCTATCTATCTATCTATCTATCTATCTATCTATCTATCTATCTATCTATCTATCTATCTTACAACCTGTTCATATCTATCTATCTATCTATCTATCTATCTATCTATCTATCTATCTATCTTACAACCTGTTCATATCTATCTATCTATCTATCTATCTATCTATCTATCTATCTATCTATCTATCTATCTTACAACCTGTTCATATCTATCTATCTATCTATCTATCTATCTATCTATCTTACAACCTGTTCATATCTATCTATCTATCTATCTATCTATCTATCTATCTATCTATCTATCTATCTATCTATCTTACAACCTGTTCATATCTATCTATCTATCTATCTATCTATCTATCTATCTATCTATCTATCTATCTATCTATCTATCTTACAACCTGTTCATATCTATCTATCTATCTATCTATCTATCTATCTATCTATCTATCTATCTATCTTACAACCTGTTCATATCTATCTATCTATCTTACAACCTGTTCATATCTATCTATCTATCTATCTATCTATCTATCTATCTATCTATCTATCTATCTATCTATCTATCTTACAACCTGTTCATATCTATCTATCTATCTTACAACCTGTTCATATCTATCTATCTATCTATCTATCTATCTATCTATCTATCTATCTATCTATCTATCTATCTATCTTACAACCTGTTCATATCTATCTATCTATCTATCTATCTATCTATCTATCTATCTATCTATCTATCTATCTATCTATCTATCTTACAACCTGTTCATATCTATATCTATCTATCTATCTATCTATCTATCTATCTATCTATCTATCATACAACCTGTTCATATCTATCTATCTATCTATCTATCTATCTATCTATCTATCTATCTATCTATCTATCTATCTATCTTACAACCTGTTCATATCTATCTATCTATCTATCTATCTATCTATCTATCTATCTATCTATCTATTAAGTTTTTCATCTACATTTAATATTCATCGATTGCTTTACCACGCTTGTCACGTATCGGACCAATGAAACCAAACCTCAATCCACACATTGTCGCTTAGATTTTGTAATAATTCGTCTTTAATGAATATCTGAAGAAACTTGTTAAATGGAAACATTAAAGACACTTTTTCCTACTTGTTCTTTACTTATATATATATAGTTTTAGTACAAAGAGTATATCACTTTAACTGAGCAGGTTCATGCCGACTTCATTCATTCAGGAAAAAACACTCCCGATGAATGAATGCATCACAACGATTTCCTCACGAAACTTCGGAGTCGGCATGAACCTGCTTAGTTAAGGTGAAAGATTTTTGCGCCAAAACTCTGAACTTTCGATTTCCCCGATATTGAGCATTTTATGATAAAAACCTGCTTTCCAAACTACTTTTTATCAGTAAAATTATTGAAAAAACAACAACAAAAAAACAGCAAACTTTTTTAAACATTATTTTAGTTCAGCAATATATATATATATATATATATATATATATATATATATATATATCGGAATAATGCTTTAATGCCATAGAACAAACAAACAGATCAAAGCAAACACAATTTTATGCTGATTTTTTTTTTCAAATTAGGACCTAGGATGCCTTTCGGCCAACGTTTCTTCAGGGAGCAATCGTTGGCAAAATCTTAATTAAATTAGGCTGTAGGGAGAAGAATTTTTCGAGATAAGGCTGGAACACGACTAAAATTTTACGATTGATGTGAATACGTAAAATTAAGAAAACAAATAAATTAACGATTAAAATAAATGCGTAAATAAAGAAACTGGGTAAATGAACTAATCAGAGCATAAAACAGGAAAAATGATCGCTCACATATCTCTAAATAAGTGCAATGATCGCAAAAAATTATTTTTGTTTGCATAGAGATGATTGCAGCAATTTAAGACAAATTTAAGGGAAACTCCACCTCACATTAAATCTGTCGACAAACTTCGAAGTACCAAAAAATACCCCATCTAGACCAACCTGCAACTGTTTATAAAAAGATAAAAAATCTAACAAAAATCAACTTCGAACGAATTCAAGTCAAAACGTTACATCAGGAAATAATCTACAAGTTCCTTCTAAAATTTGGGCGACGTAGGCAAATAAGTGTGGGAAACTTCAATAATTAAGTGTCGTATGAAAAATCTTCTACAAGCTCGAAACAGCAGTATTAGAGAAAAGAAAATCTGTAAGTATATTTTTTGTGGCCTCTCTTCTTTTGCATACGTCTTACAGAAAACTGTAACTACAGTTAATTTGTTTTTTTTCTTCTCTATTTCTCGTGAAAATTGGTCGTTTTAGTCTGAAATAAAAAATGGAAGATTTTCAGAAAGAAAATTGATGAAAGCTCAGTTAGATTAACAGCAAAAAAGTGACGAACGACAGCAGAAAACCGAAGAGCGGTTACTTCTACAACAACAACAACAACAACAACAACAACAACAACAACAACAACAACAACAACGGTTTATGGAACTTCATAAACAGCAGAAAGATCTCCAAGAGTAAGCTCTTAAAAAAAGCGAGGAACGTCAATCTCAGACGGAAGAGTTACTATACAAATCATTAAATGGCAAACAAACATCTGAGAATGATACTGCATTTTTCCAGGACACTATCTGGAGTACCATGGAAACTTTCACATATGTACCCGAAGTTGAAAAAACCTTCGATGCTTTCTACAGGCGGTACGAAGATTTATTCAAAAGAATGGTCAAACTCTAAAAAAGTTCGGCTATTACTAAGAAAATTGGGTACCGCAGAACACAATAGGTTCGTTGACTTTATTCTCTTCAAAAGGACAACGGACTTAGATTTCTCAAGAACAGTTAAGTTACTATCGGAACTATTTGGGCCTAACACGTCACTCTTCCATAAGAGATGGAAGTGCCTAAATCTATTCAAGGAGGATCAACAGAACTATCTGACATTTGCGGCTAGAGTCAATAAACACTGTAATAACTTTAAATTAGCAAACTTATCTGCTAAATGTCTGATTTTTGCCCAATTTCGTCTAATTTCGGCGTCTAATTTCAGCGTCTCTGAAGACGAGTGCTGACAAAATTAGAGAATGGGCCGAGTCTAACCTTCCAAAAATTGGGAGAGGACTGCCAGAGGACTGCCAGAGAGTCGTATCCGTAAAATGTGACTCTAGAAACATCGAGAAGTCGGGAGTCGCTCATATCAAAAAAATTAAGAGCAGACTAAAACACTACTCCCCGGAAAAAGAGAAAAGTAAATCTAGGCGACCAAAATGTCGTGACAAGCATACTACAAATAGACAAGAAAATTCACTACCAGGTCCGTGTTATATTTGCGGAAACCTACACTGGATGAGGTTTTGCCCGTCCAAAACGAAGAAAACCTGTCAAAAGTGTGGTAAAACTGGCCATGTAACATCAGGCTGCTGGTAGTTTAAAAATTTAAAAGACAAAAAAAAAAAAAAAAAAATTAGGGAGACGTAGTCAAGCGATAAAGACGGAAATATGCGTAATTACGTAATTGTGCCAATATTTAACAAAACGATAAAATTCCAGCTCGACTATGGTTCTGACATTACGATTATTAATTTGCATAAGTGGATGCGACTGAAAAAGCCAAATTTATTAAGAACAAAAACATCACGTTCTGTAACAGGTGACAAAATTAATATTTTAGATGCAGTATTTTTCGCTGTAACATTAAATGGAATAACGAAAAGACTTAAAAGCTTATGTTATAAAAATTTATGAAAACTTATTTGGAACAGATTGGATTGAGAAGTTCGATCTGTGACACTGTCCAATAAGTATGTTTTGTCGTAAAATAGAAAATACAACTTACAACATCGAGGAACTGAAACAGGAACTGAAGCAAAAATTCCTTGATGTGTTTTCAGGCG
The DNA here is from genome assembly GCA_037127315.1 of Ascarosepion bandense. Lineage (NCBI taxonomy): Eukaryota > Metazoa > Mollusca > Cephalopoda > Sepiida > Sepiidae > Ascarosepion > Ascarosepion bandense. Next base: position 242,778 of record JBBBDQ010028517.1, on the reverse strand, counting down.
GTTTATGAAAATGTACCAAGATAAAAGCACAATTCCAATTAAAAGATAACGCTCAGCCCGTGTTTAAAAAGAAAAGGAACGTTCCGTTTGCGGCGGTGAACCAAATCAATGAAGAGTTAGAGAGATTGGAAAATGCAGGTATCCTGTCTAAAATAGATTCAGTGAATGGGCTGCACCAACAGTTTACGTAAAGAAAAAAATCAACCTAAATCAGAGTATGTGTTAATTTCTTAACGGGATTAAACGCCGCACTAAAAGACCACCACTATCCTCTCTCGAGCCCCGAAGAGATATTTAATAAATTAAACAGTAGCAAATGTTTTTTCTAAAATTGACTTATCGGATGCATGTTCACAAATCGAGGAGAACTGTTCCAAACTTCTTTGTATGTACATAGAGGTTTGTATAAATTTAATAGACTGACTTAGGGAGTCAAGGTCCCGCCTGCTATCTTTTAGCAGGTTATGAATACCATGCTGGGCGACCTTGATTTCGCAACTGCCTATCATGATATCCGCATTACTAGTAAATCGGTGAAAAATGATCGGGATAACGTGCAAGCACTACAAAGCTTCCTAGGCTTAGCAAATTTTTACCAGGTGTTCATTAAAAACATGCACAACTTGCGAGCTGCCTTAAACGAACTACTGAAGAAAGACAAAACCTAGGAATGGACACCGGAATGCCAATCTGCATTCGAAAAAATAAAGAACACACTCACTCTTCAGACTTATCTCTCACTCACTATGACCCACAGTTGGACATCATAGTAGCAAGCGATGCCAGCTCTTATGGCATCGGCGCCTGTATTTTACACAAACTTCCGGATGGAACGAGGAAACCCATCGTGCACGCGTCTCGAACTTTGCTGCCCGCGAAAAAGCAATATTCGCAGATCGAAAAGGAGGCGTTAAGCATAATCTTCGCCAATACCAAGTTTCACAGATATCTACACGGTAGATATTTTACATTACAGACTGACCACAAACCGCTGCTGACTATATACGGATCTAAGAAAGGACTGCCGGTGTACACCGTGAATAGACCTATACGGTGGGGTAAAATACTGCTGAATTATAATTTTAAGATTGATTACCTGTCCTCCAAGAACATCTGCAACGCTGACGGTTTTTCTAGACTCGTTCCAAAAAAACAAAGAAATATTCGAAGACACGATAATAGCGACGTAAAGAATGAACTGCGAGATAAAGAACATGATTGCGAACATCGTGAGCGAGCTTCCAGTAACACTATCAGACATCAAAAGAGAGTCTCTAAAAGACGAATTTATCCGTACTACCAAGAACAAAATTTACAATAAAGACTCGAGTGTGCCTGAGGTTTTTCTCTATGTGACGATGTATTGTTGTATAATGAAAGAGTGGTGATATCTAAAAATTTGCAAAAGAAAATTCTGCGGGACTTTCATATGGAACATCCCGGAAAAAACCGTACAAAAAGTCTCATGCGTTGTTACGTCTACTGGCCAGACATGGACAGATGTATAGCTGACAGGATTGAGGCATGCAAAGGGTGCGCGTTTGCAGCTAAAGTTCCACCAGCTATGTGAAAACCGTGGCCGAAGACTGACCATTCGTGGCAGAGGATTCACGTCGATTTTGCGGGTCCATTGGAAGAAGACCATTACTACCTCATAGTAAGTTCTTAAATGGCCGGAAGTTCTTAAATGCAGAAGATCCACCACAGGAAGGACGGTATCAATTTTTGACTTAATATATGTGTTAACCATACCACCGTATTTCGAGTCCTGTCACCGGTCCACATCAAATACCCATTTCTTAACCACTTTACTCCAGTTCTTTCGACATCACCCTGTATATCTTTTCCTTTCTCTTTACCTTTGCAACTGTCATTACACCTGTATTCCTATCCATCTTTTGCTCCCTTCTCTGACACCCTCTGTAACTAGTTCGTCTTTGTCTTTACTCTCCTTCTATCTAATATTTTTCTTTTATGTAGCCCCCCTGCGCATCAGTGGCGTTACCGCCCTGCTTGGAGTTAAACGATAAAAAACAAAATTATTTTCGTCAGCGAAAGTATAACTCAGACCTACCTCTCTTGTTAACAATATTTGTTTTCTTAAATTCTCAAGGAAGAGATACATTTATTTCTTAATTCGTTTCACCGCGTGCCAGATTTCTTGAAAAAATCTTCACCGTCTCTTTCATTACTTTTCCGTACACCTAATGGTATGTAGGACAGCGTTTTTGCTGTTTCCGTTACAAACTGTTTTTTATGGGGAAGGATTGTTAGCCCTGCTCCCAACCCCCAAACCTGGAGGAAGGTGATTTTCTAAGCGTACCTTAGACGTAACACAAAACCGAAAGTAGGGGGTACCCAGTGAGGATTGAACTCACTACTCAGTTATAGTGATTCTGGCGAGACGAGCTTGCTAACCATTACACCATGCCGAGGTGCCCTCTCTTTCATGGGAGCTATGAAATCCAGAGAGCAAACTATTCCTTCCCATATTTAAAAAATATCCTTCAGTTTTTATAATTGATAGTTCGTCCTTTCTTCTCGCTTTCCTTCACTATCTTATGTAAACATCTATAATAAACGCCAGACTGTATCATCTGTGGTGTTGCGCTTTGGACCATTACAAGGTTGGATTTTAGATGTTTATTTTTGGCTGATCACTTTAGCATGAGGCAGAAAAATGTGGCGTGACTGAAAAGTTAATTCCATTTTATGAAACTAAAATTAAAATCTGGACAAAGAGAAAAGTAATGAGTATAAGATAAAGTTAAGTTCACGTAGTGCTTCCTATTTTATTGGCCTGAACTTCCCTTTCTTCTTCTTTTATGTGCCATGTCTTTTCAGGACGTAGGCGATCATGGCTTTCCACATCTCTCTGTCCCTGGTGGCTCTTAGCACGCTTTCTCCTGTTGCACCATGCAACCCTAGTTCCGTCATCCACCTGATCAGGTCCTTCAAATATGCTATCCGCTACTTTCCTCTGTCTCTTTTTCTCTCTGTCTAGCCTGTTAATATCAGGTTCTCCAATCCCTCCTTTCTCATTGCATGTCCCAGGAACTTTAGTTGTATCTTCCTGATGTTCAATATTAATTTCCTTTCTAGCTAGCTTAATTAAGAAAAGTCTTAAGTCATAACTCCCAAGCCGCACCTGTCCCCAAAGTGTTATACTCAGTTATAAGATCATTCCTACACTGTCAGCCTATTTAATGAGCAAGATAGATATATATAGATACCAATCACAGATCATGATAATTATTATGCAGTTTCTGTTATATAACTCTCTTTTAGAAGCTCCTTCGAGAACCAGCCATATGACCCAAAGAAGAAAAAAATTCAACTCTTATTCTAACCTATTTATTTATCTCTATATGAATTCCTTCCAGATTTCTTTTCTTCCTGGTCTGAATCGACGCTATAGCAACAATTTTATTCATTGTAAGTTGTTAGACAATATTAAAAAAAACATATTTCGTACGTTGAAACAAAGAGACGGAAGTCTTTCACGGTTGGCTACTGACAGCTTGCACACACGTCCACGTTTTGGGTCGCACACCGCTAAACACCAGCAACAATACTGCTTGTCATATGATCGATCGTCTATGGTTTCACCCCGCAGTATACCTGATAGCGTTTGCTGCAAAGTCACGATGAAACTTTAGCGCATCATATTGATTCTCCGGGTTGCATTTGGTCGAATATGAAAATAGTTCACGAGAAATATGGTTTTCTCATCTTCTTTATACAGCTATAACTTCTAGAACATTAAATTATCTTATCTGTACACACACACACACACACACACACACACACATGCACATACACCCACAGACAAACTACAAAGTCAATATATATATATATATATACTCAGTTATAAACTACTAATATTTACCTATTTTCCAGCCTAACAAATGATTCAGTTAGTCAATTGTCATAGGTGATACACGCTTGGGCGATCATGTCTCGAAAGTGACATGACTGACTGGGAAGAAGATTCCCCCGCAGTATGTTGCCATTACTTTCTGCAGTAGACTGATTGCCAATCAAGACTATAGAACCCAATCTATCCTAGTATTTAACCCATAGCTGGAGGAAAGTGATCATTCCGAAAGGTATTTGCGCGTAAGTGAATGCAACGAATTGAACTGAAATTCTCAGCTCGGCTTTCCAATTTCTCGTTTCGAGCTGATATCCACTGCACCACAATGCACATTCGCAGGCTCAAATAAAAACGGCCGATATTTACCTATTCTGGAACGAAATAAATCCTAATAGACTTAACTAATATATTTGCTCTTATATTCTGCGAATGATTTCGAAAAAAATCTATCTTAGAATCTTTTGTTTCTTAGTATACATGGTCATTTGAGAAATTATCGTCTAACATTATTAAACTTGTACTTTTGCGACATTAACTCCGATCAGTTCCATAATGCCAAATTCGCAGCTTATCTAAAAATGACCTATAGTCTGTTGTTAACTGAGGTAAAAAATGGTTTGTTAGTTTTAACGCCTTCAAAACGGAATTTCTCTTGATTAATCACACACCTGAAAGACCCCTTCTTTCCTCCCATCAATATGGCTGATATTAACCTCCAGGAAAGTGACTCGTTGTGTCTTCTCAGGCTAACATTTTCCACTGACATGAAGTGGAAAGATTATATCGAATAACTTGATAGCTATGCTACAAAAAAAAACTAAGTTCATTGTGTTGTGCTAGACAATTTTTCGCTTCAGAATGTATCTTACATATTGATGTCTACTACTCGGTTCATGCCTTAAAGATTACTGACATATATTATCAGGTGCTCCTGCTGTCTATCAAGAGATTATTGATCAAATCTTTTAAAAAATCAGCAATATTTCTGGTCATGACCTGGCGTATCAGCTTCATTCACTTTCTCCCCTCTGTAATATGTCATTTTCTATAAATGCCTTCATAGTAATTGTTCGGAAGAACTCTTCGTTACGGTATGAATTTAAGTGCAGTACTAGATTGGCGACAAGGTCTCATCAATTCACAATTGGATTGGCGAGATGCAATCGTAATTTTTATGTTAACAGTTTTTTTTTCTCTCGGCTTCATTCACTTTTCCATCACCATAACGTTGCCTCTCTGTGTCTTTTCTACCAATACTTTCATGATAACTGATGAGCTCTTCGTTATTTTATTTAGACTTTATGAATTTAAGCGTAGTATTAGACTAGCGTCGAGATATAATCAATTTACAGATATACTGACTAGATGTAATTGTAATTTCTATGCTAAAAATTCATTCTCACACTTTTTGCTTGTAGAACTCTCTTTCGGCTCTATGCTTTTCAGGCAACTTTGAGCTTTAAAAATTGAAATGCAATGGCAATCGTAATCTACTGTCTTTTTGATTAGCCTTCTCTTTTCGTAGCTTAATGATGTTTCTGTTTTCTTTTATTCTTTCACATTTCTTGTGTCATTGTAGATTTACTGCATCTTATTGGGCGTGTTATTTAATAATTTCACCCCAAGCAAGGCATTCCACTGCCACTATTGCGCAGGGGGTTACACAGGGGAAAGTGATGAGAAAGAGTGGTTAGTTATAGGAAATGTCGGAAGGAGAGTGGTAGACGGATGAGGATACCGAGGATGGGAGTTGGGTAGATGGGTAGAGTGTTTGAGGGAATGGATGCGATAGATGTCTATTGACCTTACATTTAAATTACTGGAGATTGTAGCTGTCGGGGAAGCAAGTATATGGAAGTGAATTCCACAGGCGGGAAGTGCGATAAAAGAAGCTCTTTGGAGTAGAAATTGCGGTTACATTTTTTCTGTTTCACTGTAAAATGGTGGGATCTAGTTGTTAACCTAGTATCTCTTGAAAATTCATACCTAGGAGGCACCTGTGAACTAAGTTCATCGGAGCAGAAGCCGTGAAAGTATCTATAGAAGAGGCACAGGGAAGCCACATTACGCCGGTGAGTGAGTGACTGTAGCCGGGCTACCAAGTCGGCATCGATCACAATAATTACACGTCCCTTTGAGATGGAATGTCAAATAAACAACAATGATCTTTTTACTTTTCATCAAGGTCCATAAGCTGTTCAAAACGTTTTTGCTGTGTACAACCAACTATTTAACGTTAAGATTTATGTTGAATAAATGAGCAGGCTTGAAAAGTCAGTACATCTGAAAAGACCAAATCGACCATATAGTGTTATTATACAACATGGTTAATAACATCAGCAAACATGAAATTAAAGAACACGATTAGAAATTTTTGTCACGATATTCCTCTGATTTTGCCCGTTCACACTATTTCGGTAGTTTTTTTTTAACAATTTTAGGAGTCTTTCGTTCAACAATGACGCTGATCTTAAAGTTTAGCTACATGAATTATTCGGGTCGAAACCTAGTGATTTCTGTCATCGAGGCATTTAACAATTATTGATCCTTCGCATGAGGTCTTAAACAATGAAGAGGAATACACTGGTCACTGATTTATCAAAACTATTAATAAATAATAAGGCTTCAAATAAATTATAAAGAACGAACGAATTTATATAACAATCTAATAAAAAAATTATATATTTACCCATACCCAAATTAAGTAAATGCCTATAGAATAAACGAACATTATTTACTTATCCTCGAACCAAGTAACTACAAGTATTTTCATGTCTAGTGCTTTGACAGGCTTCTTTCTTTGGTGCTCCAGCCACATCTATTTACGTGTCCTCCTAGATTGGCATCAAGGTCCCCACCCTTTTACCATCGAAATAGTTAAATGTAACCGCCTCTTCTACAGTTTCTTTTCTAGCACTTCCTGTTTGTGGGACTCCATTCCGTTTGCTTGCTTCCCTGACAGCTATAAAGTTTAAATGCAACGTCAATTACCATCTTTTATCTCCTAGATTTCAATCCTTCTCTGACTGAAAATCACTGCTCACCAGTGGCGGTCTTGTCTTGATTTCGGTGAAGTAAATTCTTATCGACTCAAGAATAAAATACCAATAATTACCTATCATGGGACCAAATAAATACAAATAGTCAGTCAGTTAAGTGCCATACGTGAAACACGCTTGGACGATCATGTTACCACAACGCACTTCCTATACTAATAGACTTAAGTATAAATCAATATTTGCCGGTATCCCAATTTAAGTAAATTCTTTCAGACACAAATATAAACGATTGATATTACCTATCCCAGAAGCAAGTCAATGATTACTGACTCAAACATAGAAAAGAAAACAATATTTAACTATTCCCAAACTAAAGCAAATGATAACAGACTCAAATATGTACAAATTCACTCAAGCATACAAAAGATATGAATCAGTTCGGTATTAATTGATACAGTTTGCAGATGTGCCTTGTGGTGCAGTGGATATCAGCTCGGAACGAGAAATCGGGGAGCCGAGTTCGAATTCCAGTTGAATTCCTTGCATTTACTTACGCGCAAATACCCTTGGGAAAGGTATTAATCAGTCTCTTCCTTCCAGTTATGGGTTAAATACAGATTGGCTTCTATAACCTTGGCTGGCAACCAGTCTACCGCAGAAAGCAATGGCAACCTACTGCTGGATAATCTTCTGCCCAGTCAGTCATGTCTCTTTTGAGACATGATCGCCCAAGCGTGTTTCACGTATGGCACTTAACTGACTGAAGTGTTGATATGCAATAAAATTAATCAACCAAATAATAAACGAATACGCCTATACCTATATAGAAAATATATTTCATAATTAAAAGAAATTATTTCAACACAACACAAACCGAGGCTTGAAAATGCGATAGTGTTGAAAACATGACGCGTGAAGACGCGATATTTAAAAAAAAAGATGGAACTGATGAGCAAAGTAAAATGAAATACATACATATAGTCATAACATGATATATATATATATATATATATATATATATATATATATATATATATATATATATATATACGGCTACCTTCGATATTGGCTTATGAAAGCCAAAACTACTCAAATATGGGAGGGTTTATATTTAAATTTTTCGTGGAGGCCAGGAATCAAGTTCGAAATATTGAACAATAGAAACATCGTTAACAAAAAACACCCATGATTTCTTTATTCAAACTTGTAAGAATAAAGATTTTTACTGAAATACACCGAATGTACGTACATATATATATATATATATATATATATATATATATATATATATATATATATATATCAGTGTGCTGCTGGTTATGTGGGGCGTATCACCTTACATTTGGAAACGAGGATTAATCAGCATGTGCCTTCTAAAATAAGACTTGACAAAATAGGTAACATGTGTTGCCTTCCCTCTACAAATATAGAATCGGCTATCGCTCAACTTCTAGTAGAGAATATAGCCTGTGCCAAGTCATATAAGAAAGGGTGGTTCAAAGTTATACATAGAGCTGGTTCCAATAATCATTTAAAGACTTTGGAATCAGTCTCTATATCGTTACGGAAACCTTCTCTCTGCCGGCAAAAGGATTTTGTAAAGTCTCTGAATTTGTTGCGGGTTATTTTATTTTAATTGCCCCTCTCTAATATTTACACCTGAATTCACCTCCTCTCGTTGTAAGTGTACATATTTATATGTATATGTATTTTATAGTGTCCCCCCTGTTTTGCTCTTCATTTTCGTCGTTACTGTTCTTTTCGTTTAATCAATTTTCAAACGATTTTTCTCCTAATGAGATGTTGGACAAAAGGGACTTTGAGACTAATAATAAATTCCTTGTTTTTAAAATAGTGTTATGGTGCCTTTATACTTGGAGTGGACTCTTCCTCCTGCTATAAATAGTAACCGGAAGGACTTCCGGGGACGTAGTCGTGGACGCATCTGTAACGCAATCTAGTGACAGTCAACACGCAGCGTAAATATACCGTTCGGACTTACACTTCTATTTGCTGATTACTAACACTTTACTTCGTATATATGTTTCTGTTATTCTAATACACTGTTTGAACCTGCCTTTCCGTTTCCGTGTCTTTTTTTCTTTTCTTTATGGGTTAAAAAACAGGACAGGTTGGTTCCTATAGCCTTGGTTGGCAACCAGTCTACTGCAGAAAGTAATGGTAACCTATTGGAGGAAAACCTTCTACCGAGTCTCTTTCGAGACATGATCGCCCAAAAGTGTATCCCGTATGGCATTTAAATGACTGAGTCTCTAGAATCATGCTACCATTCGAAAAGCTAAATGGTGTACGGGAAGTAAATCTCGCGTAGAGGAACCAATGAGTAGTGCAATTGAAATGTCCCGAAGCTATCGAACTAGAGTAGTAAAACAGCAGAGGTAAATGATTAACTTTCCAAACCTGTGTCAACCAGAACCATGCTATGGTTGCCATTTTTAAATATATGTCCCAGTCAACATTGATAAACAAATAAAAATGGTGTCTAGATGATTAAAAATAGTCACTGACATAATTGAACAATGTCATCTGTTAATGGGCCTCCCTTTTTCCACTTCGGGACGAGTTTATCTATGAAGATAGACCTAAGAAGCATTCTACCCTGACTATGTTGCTCTTACCGTAAAACATGGAGGTGGCTATGTTGGAAATAAGTGTTGGAATTTATTAAAATTTAAATTTAGGTCGTTTGCTGTTGTTTGTCCCTGACTCAATCTAAATAGGTTAGCAGCACAAATGGCATGTGAAGCAAAAGTTTATCGTGATACCGTGATAGTGGGAAAGTAGCCTTAGCTTGGGCGGAACTGACCCCCTTGTTTATCAAGAAGTATCAAGCTCGTGTATTTAGGGCTTGATGAATGTCTTCTGAGGTAACGAATATGGCTGCTGAACTGCTTGTTGAGAAAGTGAGAAATGAATCCAATAGGCGTGTCGCTTATGTTATTTGATAAGCAGACCGTGACTACAAACGCGGGCATATGAGAGGCTTTTCGTAGCTATCAAGGAAGCAAATCAACGGAAGGGAGTTCCACAGCCGGGAAGTACGAGAAAAGAAACTGTTGGAGTAGAAGTGACGGTTATATTTACCTATTTAAGCTTTAAAAGGGTGGAACCAGATGTCAATCTATTAGCATGCTTAAATTCACATGAAAGAAAGCTCATAGGAGTATTTGCCATGAAAATATTTGTAGAAAAGGCAAAAATAAATAAATAAAATAAAAATACCCTAAAAAGAAAGAAAGAAAAAAAAAGAGACGTCCCTTGCTAAGGAACCTCTTGTCTAATTTCAATAAAGTTTGCATTGCACTCTGTAGGGATTCACGGTATAATATGCTCTTAACTTGGTTGGGATATCATGTATCATTCAAGTTGTATCTCGGGAACACATATATATTGTTGTGGAGTAGTTTTCGCACTGAAGGTTATAATCGTGCTATGTCAGTTGCTAATCGTTATACCCAAAATGTTAGGAATTTGGTAATTTTCCACTGAAAGCTGAATCCTTAGTATTCGGCTAACTGCCGACTAATATCAACTGCCTAGTAGATCTACTGAACTCCAATAGAAGTCTAAAGAACTCCCATGAACTTCCCAAGTACTTCCTGTTAACTCTTATTAATATAGGAGGGAGAGTCCGTTATTCGAGTAATAGGGGTGGTTTCCCCATAACAAATGACTTGCGTACTAGTAGCGATCCCGTCTTGATTGGGGTGAAATAATTAAAAAGAAACAAATTATGCATCAGAATTAAGACAAACGAAGGAGGTAATCACGTCGAAACAAACAGGGAAGTGAGGGCATGTGTTGGTCTTGCTCTTTATGTGAGGAATAGGTATGTTTCCCCATAACACATCTTTTTTTTAATCATATCACCCCGAGCAAGGCGGCAACGCCACTGATGTGCAGGGGGTTACGTAAGAGTGAAAAGATTGGAAAAGAAAAAGCTGGAAGCCACATCATAAACAGGGGACAAGGGATGAGCCTCTTCACCTGTTCAATAGACGTGGGTGGAGTGTGAACCGGGCGATAGTTTAGTCTATCTACTCCAATTGAAAAAAAAAGAGCGAAAAGATTGGAAAAGAGAAAGCCGGAAACCACATCCTAAACAGGGAACAAGGGATGAGCCCCTTCACCTGTTCAATAGACGTGGGTGGAGTGTGAACCGGGCGATAGTTAAAGTTTTATTATATATATTTAAAAATTCACATATTAAAACCATGAAATATCGACTTTTCATATACTTATTCTCGCCCTCTTTGTTGTAATTAATTCTACTGTTGTGATTGCCCATGTTATTCTTCTTATTTTAATGTTATTATATTAAGTCATTTTCATCATAATTCGATTTCTGCTAAGTTCACACTACTTTCTACGGAAAGACCTAACGTAGGTAGTGGTGTGTTGTTACGCTTACATTTTATCTATTTTTTTAATCTCCCATTATATAACTAGCGTTACATCGACAAAATTCTTCTAAGTGTATGAGCTGTACTTATCAAGACCATTTTTTGTATATCTTTTAAGCAGGGATTTCCAGGGATTTCTTGTTTTTTGGTTCGTTTTTATCATTCCAAGCGCAACCTTTATCACTGGCACGACAAGTTTTCAATTTCCACATTTTTCCTATTTCAATTTCGAGGTATTTATATTTTGAGAGTTTTTCAAATTCCTTGGTTGCTATGTTGCAATCTGCTGGACAAGCCATATCAATTAGTAGGCAAGTTTTTTCTTTTCGGGTTTTGCCAATAATTTCAGGCCTATTTGCTTCAATATTCCTGTCTGTGTAGATGCTGTAATCCCACAGAATGCTGACATCTTCTGTTTCTCTAATCGGTGCTGGGTGATGTTCATACCAGTGTTTGTTTACATGTTTTCTAAAGTGTTTGCTCATTGACCAGTGTAAATATTACCCCACTCTATCGTGACTATTATCATTGCAATGCTTCTTGTTCTTTCTGTCGTACGGCCATTACGCCTTGTCAATTCATCATAAATAGTGGACTATTCCGTTTTGATTCTGTGGAAAGAAGGAAAACTCGACTTGGTTTCAGTGTGAAAATGAAAGAAAGAAGAACAAAAAAATTGATGTGCTTAACGGTCGTTTCAGGGAAATCAACAAAAGCTCTCAATTTCAAATATCTTCATTTGTACCCACTTCTTAAAATAACAGCCATCATTAAAATTTATGATTCACAATGCAATATTTTGTTAAAGTTGTTAAGCTCAAATATTTAACGCTGGGATAGCGGAATTTCTACAGACATTTTATTGTCGTAGAACCTACCATTAGTTGACTCAGTCATAAACTTATGAGTTAAGATACATCAACTTATTCAATTTTTAGCTAAAGTATTAAGGGTACTGGTATAGTACGTAGCGTATCACTTTGATTCTGGTATTGCATGTGGCCTACTCGGTTTGAAAGTGTCCAAACTCAGTAAGAGTATATTTATAGAGATAAATATTCTATTTATGGAAACTAATTATTTTCCCTAACCACAACTCTAACCTTACCGTCCCCCAACCCTAACCCTTACCAGACAGTTATAATACTTCTTTATAATATGCTTTTTAGGATAGGCCATTTGTGGGTAACATTAAAAGTGTAAGCTATCTTAACATAATTATCAATGGAACTTTGTCTGTGTGTGTCTGTGTGTGTGTCCATTACCTATAGACTCCGAAACGGCTGAACCAATTTTCTTGAAACTTTCCACAGTTGTACTATAAGCGTCTGCGAGTGTTCTTAGCTAGGTTTTGTGTCGAGATAGCCCCGATAAATATCGAAAATCGATAATCAAAAAAATCGGGTTATAGAATGAGTGGTCCGATTTTAATCAAATTTGATACACTCATAGACGAAGACATAAGAAACGATATTCAGAAGTTTCAAAGTTGCAGTTCTTACACTAGTGCAGAAAATTGATAATATATATATATATATATATATATATATATATATATATATATATAAGGCAAGATGTTTGTGTATGTGTCTGTTTATCTGTCTGTGTGTCCTTTATACAAATTCACAATTTTTATTCGATTCTCGCCAAACTTCACAGAAATATTCTTTAGGCTGAGTCTGAGCTCCAAGACCATGGATTAGTTTTAAAGCTTTCATTACACCCTAGCAGCGCTATACAGCTAGTATTCTATACTGGCAAAGAATTAAGATTTATCAGAGATTTCAAATAAGAAAATCGTGAAATTTTCACGTGTTAAAACCAGTTAAAGATTATTAATAAAAGGGTGTGTCAATCCATGGATAAGAGTGGGGAAGCTCAGCTTGTTGCTTTGGACATCTTGAAAGCATTTGACATGGTGTGGCACACGAGTCGTCTTCACAAGTTGAAAGGTTATTGAATTTCTGGAAAGAAGATTATTATTAATCTATCTTTCTTATACAGCTTCAGATACAGTAAATTCACCACTACTACCGCCACTTCTTATTGCCTCCGTCTTAACGCGCAGGTATTGTATTCGGTCGCGTCCGTCTGTCCGTGGCCAAGCTACCTCATGACCCACTGAATCGATTCGGATGAAATTTTCAGGGATGATTGACATCATGACTGGAACAAACTGATTAAATGTTTTGATCAATTCAGTACCAGGTAAATATTTTGGACTATGCTTCCAATTTTATTTAAAAAAATTAATTTTTGCCTTTCAAATGCAAAATACTGAATTACCTCTCTTAGATCATTTTAAATGCAGAATTACACCCCTGTTTAATATTAAGTGTGCATTTAACTTTGAGAGCAGTCGAGTTCATTTTTTTGTATTTTCACTCTTGAGTTCATTGCAGTTATTCTTTCTTATTTTAATAATCATCTCTTGCTAATCACTGAGATGATGTCTGTACTGCCTTGGCGGAGGTTTGCAATCTTTCACTGCTTTTTTCTAGTTATTATTATTATTATTATTATTATTATTATTATTGCGTCTGCGATCACTGAACGGTTCAAAATGGAGACAGCGGCCCGAGATTATCCACCTACCTCAACCCTGTCATGTATTTGCCTGTGGCTGCTGAGCTGTCTGTCTGTGTGTCTCCCAAGAAGTGAAGCAATCTCACAATCTCAAGTATCATTTGATAAAACTAACAGATGAATCTTGCCCTCCAGACTGACTTGTCAATTCACTCGATTTTATTCTCACCATTGTCTCGCGATCATCTTTGAAAGAATTGCACACCGTGCCCAGGAATTCGCCGACAGTTTATGAATAATTGGACGACAATCAAGTTCAGCTGACATTGTGAATATACAAAACGAGAGCTTCCACCTCTTGAATTGGTTTGTGCCAGTTCTCTACGCTCGGTCTGCGCCAGATTCCCAGGTCATCCTTTCAATCAAAATTGCTTGTTTATAATAATAATAATAATAATAATAATAGTGATAAATTATTATTCCAGCAATGCTTTTTGTCATCATCATCATCATCATCATCGTCGTCGTTGTCGTCGTTGTCGTCGTCGTCGTCGTCGTCGTCATTCTTTTTTCGATTTTTGCTATAGTCACGCTATCTATCAAGTCTGCGGCAAGACCTAAATTAGGTAGTAGTGTGTTGTTATGGCTACATTTCATGTTTTTTTTAAATCTCCAGTAACATCCCAAGAGTTATATAGACAAAGTTCTCTTTAGTGTGTGGACTGTACTTAACAAAACAATTTTTGTATGTCTCTTAAGTTGGGGTTTTCAGGGATTCTTTCAATGTGTTGTTTTTTTTTCCATTTTTTATCATTCCAAGTGCACTCACTATCACTGGTACTATTATTGTTTTCAGTTTCAACATTTTTTTTTGTTTTTTAACTTCCAATTCTTTATATTTTGATAGTTTTTCAAATTCATTGGTTGCAATGTTACAATCCGCTGGACAATCCATATCAATTAGTAGGCAAGATTTTTCTTTTTGGTTTTTAACAATAATGTCCGGACTATTTGCTTCAATATTCCTGTCTGTGTAGATGCTGTAATCCCATAGAATGGTGACATTTATTTTTGTAACCGGTTTTGAATGATGCTCACACTAGTGTGTGTTTACATATTTTCTAACGAGTTTGCACATTGTCCAGTGTAAATATTGTCCCACTCTATCGTGATGATTTTATATACATTTGGGGCAAGTGCAGAATATCCTGAGATTAGACGGTCTATTGTTTCTTGGTATTTGTCACAGAACCTGCATTTTGAATCCACATTATTATCTATGATATTCGCTTAAAAGTTTTAGTGAAAAGACTCTGGTCTTGCGCTGCGAGAATAAAGCCTTCAGTTTCAGGCTTCAATCCAGATGCTTGCAGCCATCGATGAGTATTAACTTTATCAACATTGGTTTTATTAGCATGTTCTAGGTATTGCCCATGCAGAGGTTTGTCATGCCAGCGTTGTTTCATCTGTTCAAGATCTTTATCCTTGGCGTTCTTTTTCATACTTTTTGCTGCAATATTTGGTTTTGGCTTCTGTTTTGTTTTGCTACAGAATCTACTAAATGTAATTTTTTTGTAATTACTGCCTTCTTTCAATATTGAATATTTTTTTCTGTTTTCATATTGTTTGACTAATTGTATCATCCAGTCCTTTGTTGTTTCCATGTATGTTAGTAAGCCAATAGTTGTTGTCATGTATGACAATTCTAGCTGAATAAGACTTCTTCCACCTTCTTTACGGGGTATGTATAGACGGTCTACATCAGCCTTTGGATGATGCATCTTATGCTTTTTTGTCTTAGAATCTATTTGTCTAATGTCATTTAGAGTCCAGTTCAAGAAGTTGAAACTATATTGGACCACTGAGATGGCAAGGATTTTAATGACCATAATTATGTTAGGATAATTCAATTCAGTTTTTAATATCAGTCATACCCGTCTCGTACTCTTTACGCAGTATTTCTTTCATTTATTTATGGTGAATTCTTTCACTCTCATTTACACCTAGGTAATTATAAGTTTCTTCTGGCTTTAAATCTTTTATTGTTACAGCAAGGTCTAAGCTAATGGAGGATGTTTGCTGTAGCGATCCTCGTAAATCTGTGGCTGTAGCACATTTATCCAAATTTAATTTCATTCTAATATCTCCACTAAAGCATTTTACAACTTGCAGAAGACCTTTCAGCTCATTATCCTTCCTAGCATACACTTTAAGTCATCCATGTAAAATAGATGGATTATTTTCTTTTGAGCTATTTTATAACCACATTCTGTCTTGTTAAGTTGGCTAGTTAATGCTATTAGTCATATGCAAAATTGTAAGGGAGACAAAGATTCATTTTCAAATATTCCTGTGTTGATGTTTATTTCACCAGACTTATAGGTTCCATTTGTCTGATTGAGGTAAAGTGTTGTTTTCCATATCGACATACATTGTTTGATGAAATTGATGAAATATACCTTGTATATTTTTAAAGATTTTAAGATCCAGAAATGTGGTACACTATCGAATGTCTTACGATAATCTATCCAGGCAGTACTAAGATTTTTTTTTGCATTGAAGCAGTTTTCCAAGATCATCCTCTTAATAAGTAACTGGTCTTTACATCCGTAACAGTCGCGTTTGCATCCTCTTTGTTCCAGTGGTAGTATGTCATTTCTTTCCAAGAAGAAACATGTCTTATTATGTTTCTTCTTATCATTATAATGTCTATTATTATTATTTAAACTGATAGATGAATAGTCTCTAAATAGTGAAGCAGTTTTGTATTATATTTATACATCTACTTTAATAATATATAGTCAATAAGAATCTATTTTAAGCTTACTGATATTTTGTTTAATATAGTACAGAAAAAGTAATCTAAATTTAAGAATACATGTAGGTACATATTTGTAAACATATATGTTTACAATTTGGCAACCTTTATAAAACATCGCGGACTCTTTCTTTGTGAATGTGGTTAGCTCTAATACATTATAAAATAAAATTATTTTGTAAGGTTAAATAACAAATAAAGTTATGAAAATTATTTTGGGATAGTAGAAAATAAAGTAATTTATACTTAAAGTATTAATATTTACATTCAGTTTGTTAATTTACATTTATGGCTGTGGATCGTCAGCACCAACAGTAGGGTAACATGATTTTATGTGCTTTTAACGCTTTTCAGTATTTGTGATGAACAGACGTAAAATCGAATGATTAAATTTGATTTTTATTTTTACATATATATTCCATATATATATATATATATATATATATATATATATATATGCAATTTGTTATATATATTATATATCGTTGCGCGCGTCAATGGGTGTACAAATGTATATATATATATATATATATATATATATATATATATATATATATGTTTGCGTCTATCATTATTCTTTCGCGCGTCTCATCTGTGAAACTACTTTCTGGCTTCCTTTATCCGTGCCACCAAAAATATTCAAAAAAATTAAATACAATGCCAATGTTCTGTTTACTAGAATATTTTCTTTTATTTTCCCCACTGAAATCTTCCCATTCTCTTTTAGTCTCAGTAACCCCTTGCATCTTAACGGCATTATTGCTTCGCTTTTGATGAAATGGCTTAAAAGGAAGCGTTAAAAATAATATTATTCCTGTCAAAACAAGTTTAAATGTTAAGCAAGAGAGAGAGAGAGTTAAATATTTTAGGTACATATTAAATATTAAATGTTACATGTTAAATATATTAGGTACATATATATTATGTTGTCACACATTTCACAATATACCTCCACTGTTCAGTAGTGTATTTTTCTAAACTTAAATATCAGGGCGTTCTTTATATAAATGTGAAGGAAAAAAAAATTAAGCAATTACTAAAAAAAAAAATTGCTTTACAAATATTGAAACCCCTTCGTTAATTTTAGTCCATCCTGGAATGTCGCACTTTATCGGAAATAAAACGCTTCTGAAATGTTAAATAATTCATTTATTTAATTGAAAGTCACCATGTTGATGAACGACTGTTTTCTAACGTACCTCTAAATTATTGATCAAATCGTTTTAAAAATTCTTATTCTTTCAGGTGTTAAAGAGTTCAAATGTTTCCATTACCTTTTCCTCATTGGAGAATGTTTTATCGCGTATGAAAACCTCAAAATGTTTAAATAAGTTATAATCAGTAGGAGATATATCAGGTGAACATGGAGGATGAGGTGAAATTTCATTATTCAGGCGATGCAGCTTTTAAACTGATTGATTGAGAAGCATGCGACCGGGCGTTTTGGTGCAGCAAGATTGTGTCAGTCAGTCAGTTAAGTGCCATACGTGATACACGCTTTGGGCGATCATGTCTCGAAAGAGACATGACTAACTGGGCAGAACATTATCCCGCAATAGGTTGCCATTGCTTTCTGCAGTAGATTGGTTGCCACCCAAGGCTATAGAACCCAATCTGTCCTATTATTTAACCCATAACTGGAAGGAAGAGACGTATTTTAAAATACTCTTTCCCAAGAGTATTTAAAATACTCTTTCCCAAGAGTATTTGCGCGTAGGTGAATGCAATGAATTGAACTGGAATTCGAACTCGGCTCCCCGATTTCTCGTTCCGAGTCGATATCCACTGCATCACAACGAACATCCTAAGTAGCCTCCCTAAAACTGTGCTTCGCTATCCATTCACTTAAGCTCGCTAGGTAGTTTATATGCTCTTTTTCTTTGTTCCTCTTGCGTTCAGTCTCGTCTTAGGCGTACCAAATTTTCTAAGCCCTCTTTTCTCATTATATGTCTAAAAAATTTCAACTGTCTCTTGATGTAAGATAAGTGTTCACTTTATTTCCATTGTCTCTAGAACTTCGTCGATCGTCAAAGTTCCATGACATTCTTAGCATGCTTCTGTAGAACTACATTTCCGTTTTTTCAAGTCTTTTCTTATTCTTTGGTGAGATTGATTAGTATTCACTTTCATTTGATTTATCACGTAAGAGTTCAGTACTATTTGTTACTAACGAAGATTTTCTATCCCTTAATACCCTGTCAAGCTTTTGGAATTCATCTTTGGCCATCATCCGAAGGCGTCTTCAGATCTCAGTGTCACAGTTTCCGTCCGCAGTTAGAACACATCCCAAATATTTAAAACGTTGTACTCGCTTGATTTTAGCATCTCTTATTTGTAATTTGCATTTTGGACTCAACTTTTTGCTAAAAACCATGAATTCTGTATTCTGTTGATATACAGCTCTTTCCTCTCGCTTCCCCTGAGTAAGTTTTGTTGCTTCAAGTCTCTCCTTCATCTATGAGGAGATTGACCCCCTTTCACTTCTGAAGTATTATATAATTGTTCAATAATCTTTTTGTTGTTTCTTACGAATTTTTTTAATTTCTTACCCCTTTACTTAGCTTTGTGAAAGCATCTTTCGTTATTCCAATGCGCCTTTGGATATCAATGTCGCACTTTCCGTCTTCTGTTCAAATACTTCCTTTATATTTAAAGTTTTGTACTTGTTTGATTTTGACATCTCCAACTTGTAATTTGTCTAACAACCATGCGTTACGTCTTCTTATAGTTGATACTTAGTCCTTTCTTCTTGCTTTCTTTTGCAACCTTCTCTAAGACTTTTTGTAGTTTTCTTTCTGTGTCTGCTATCAACATTGTGTTATTTACTTATCTAATACTGTTAGAACTGTGGCTATTAATGATGAATAATAGTAGGAATTCACAATCAGTCAGCTGTCGTACTTGATACACGCTTTCGAGACATGACTGACTGGACAGAAGTTTTTTTCCGTAGTAGGTTGCCATTATTTTCTCCGGTAGACTGGTTGCCAACCAAGGATATAGAACATAATCTATATTAGCCCATAGCTGGAGGGAGAAGATATAGATTTCACAATGACCTCACTCTAAAGAAAACACACAAAATTCTGTTAAGCCTTTTGCAGAAGTGATATTACGTAACAGTTCAATATTCTTTTATTTGTTTCTAACAATTTTTTCTGCTTCCTATTACTTAGCTTAGCTTTTGGAACGCATCTTTTGTTATCCCAATGCGCCTTTAGATTTCTGTGTCGAATTTTCCTTATTCCGTTAAAACACTTCTGAAATATTTGTTTGTGGATGTTTGATTTTGGAATATCCAGTTTGTGATTTGCATGTTGGTTCCCTTTTGCTAACAATCATCGATTAAGTCTTATTACAACTAATGTTTGTTGCTTTCTTCTTGTTTTCTGACGCTATTTCCTAAAGACGGCCCGCAAGATTGATTGCATGATCGAGAAAGTGTATAAGTAAGAAAATTAGAAAAGTTTACAAACAAAACCTGACAAAGAAAGAGCGAAATCGGAGAAAGATAACAAGAAACAGAAAAGCCGAACAGAAAAACAAAAACAACAAACAACAACAACAACAACAACAACAAAAAACAAACAAACAAGAAGAAAAAGAAGACGTATGGAAGTCAAGAAAAAAAAACAATTTATCCAGCGGAAGAAGGTAACTCAAACAGTCAGTCAAGTGCCATACGCGATACACGCTTGGTTGATCATGTAGAGAGAGAGAGAGAGAGAGAGAGAGAGAGAGATAGAGAGAGAGAGAGAGATGATTAACTGTGCAAAAGATTTTCCCGCACTAGGTTGCCATTACTTTCTGCGGTTGATTAGTTGCCAATCAAAGCTATAGGCCCCAATCTGTCCTGCTATTTAACCCATAGCTGGAGGGAGAAGTGGAGTCATACTTTTGCCAATGGTATTTGCGTCTAAGTGAATGCAACGAATTCAACTGGAATTCGAACTCAGCTATCCGATTTCTCTTTCTGAGTAGATATTCACTGTAAAACAAAGCACATCGTTATGAAAGTAGAAGGTTAAAAAAAAAAGGAAGAATATTTGGTCATTTTTAAACTTGAAAAACCAACCTAGTTGCAGGATGCCTATTTATCTATCCGGGAATTGACGTCAGCTAGAATTACAGTTGGATCTTATTTCGAAATTCAATGGTTCCGAACAAATTATACCAAGGATAAACAGCGGCCATTTTGAAGCGAGCGAAGTTAAAAGAAACGCCATGTTGGTGCAATTAGATCGAAAAAGAATATAAGGACAAATAAGGGCAATGCAATGAGACAGGTGACCGGTGAAATAGAATTAAACAAAAACAACCACAATAGTAACGAAGCGTAAGTCTATCTTTAAAAGGTTTTTGCGTCGTGTCTCATTAATGTGATTGCTAAATCAAATATCCATTTGCCATTCTCGGTCTATCATTCCACCATTTTGTTTTTGCTTCTAAGTAATTTGAGATCTGTTTTATTTTTTTATTTTTTGTCTGAAGAGGCTTTGTTCAGTCTTGAATAATATCGAGATAGTTGGAATATTGTTTTTACTCGTACACTAGTCGATTGTAGCGGTTTCCATGTAAAATCCACGATACATGTTTTTTCTAGAGAATTGCATTCATAGAAATATGAGTTGAATGTGATACATGTCAGTCAGTTAAGTGCCATACGTGATACACACTTGGGCGATCATGTCTCGAAAGAGACATGACTGACTGGGCAGAAGATTATCCCGCAGTAGGTTGCCATTGCTTTCTGCGGTAGACTGGTTGCTGACCAAGGCTATAGAACCCAATCTGTCCTGCTATTTAACCCATAACTGGAAGGAAGAGACGGATTAATACCTTTCCCAAGGGTATTTGCGCGTAAGTGACTACAATGGATACAACTGGAATTCGAACTCGGCTACCCGGTTTCTCGTTCCGAGCCGATATCCACTGTACCACAACGCACATCTCTTACGTGATACATGTAGATGATTCCATATCGCAAAATGGGGTGAAAAGAAAGCTTCTTGATTGCATTTAGAATATACTTTTCACTAGAAATAATAGGATAAAAAGAAACGGAAATACATTAAAATATTATTTTTGGTATGACTGCAAAATGTATTTTATGTAGATTAATATACCAAAACCTTGCTTTCTCTCCTGCGACTCTGCTGATGACGTAGGTATTTAGGATAAGAATTACCTTGAATAAAGCACCAACTCCTTGTATCAAGTGTTTCAAGAAATAAAAACTGATGATAAACCTTTCGAAGACATAAACTATGATCTGAAATTAGAAAGCATTGATGGCATATAAAAGATGTGCTATAACAAATTTAGTATAGATGATAATGGAATTAAATATAGAATAGACTGCGCTAGGGGTAGTTTTGCCCAATGCCACAAATTGCTACAAATCCAAATCTTCAGTTACATTCTTAAGCAGTTTCGTCAGTTCCATATGGATATTATACATTCCGAAATATTTAAACTCTCAGCTGTAATAACCCGAAATGATTAAAAATGGCTTCCAGCGAATGTATCCTGTAGGCCTTATTATAGGAAACGATTAATATTATCATTGACATTCGAAACATTTGGCAGAAAACGTAGTTCTCTTGAATTTATACAATATTTATGTATATCTTGTTGTCATGTGTGACACAAGGATTGGGACGTTGGAGAGAGAGGTGTGATTTTATCTCAATCTTAAGTGCTTCGTGTTTTATGGCAGGCGGATAAAGTCTTTGAATTCGAGTTTCTAAGTGGCACCAACTTGACCTAAAGAGCACAAAAACAAATAAATACAGAAATAAATAAAAACTTTCGGGGTCAAGTAAAAACAAAGCCGGATAATTTATGATTTCCAGTTGCTGATTTATATTAACAGTGACGATTGAGACTGAGTTAGCCAGTTCTGGTCTGCCCGTGACGGGTAATAAATAGTCCCTGGGGTAGTTCAGAAGCTAGTTTTACCAGTCACATATACATATAAGAAGATAGGTGTCGCATAGAAAGATAGTCTACCTTCTCTACTCTAATTGGTGAGCATGGACTTGTTCATCCGTTAAGAGTAGAAAGTTTTCGCAATGGAACGGTCGTCGCAAAGTGGGTCACAATGTGGGTCGCAAAGTGTAGCGGATGTGTCTTACGCATGGCCGCACTGAACTATTGTATTATCTATCACTGTATTATTAATCCACACCCCTCATGGGATTAAACCTGTTCTTCACTCAAGCTCCCTTGTGAGAATCAGATTCTCTAAGTCCTCCTTCCTCATTACATGTCTCAGAAACTTCAACTGCTTCTTCCTGATGTTAAGTAGAGTTTTTCTTCTTGCTTCCATTCTCTCCAAAGCTTGGTCATTGCAAACATGTTCGGCCCATGGAAGCATCTTTCTGTAGAACCCAATTTCTGTTGAGTCTAGTTTTTCCTTCATTTTTGAAGAAATTGTCCAGCATTCACTGTCATACAGGAGGACAGGCACCACATAAAAATCCAGTACTCTCTTCTTTGTTCCCAACTAAAGTTTCCTGTCTTTCAATACTCTACTCAGCTTCTGGAATGCATCCGTGGCCATCCCAATACGTCTTCGGATCTCAGTGTCGCAATTTCCGTCCTCTATTAGAACACTTCCCAGGTATTTAAATTTCTGTACCTACTTGATTTTAATATTTTTGACCAGTAATTGGTTTTGGGGTTCCTCTTTTTGTTTAGCAGTCTGAGAAAAAAATACCACATTTAACTTTATAGTAAGTGTCGCCAGGTCTGATAACTCACAAATCCCAAACTTTGTTTAATTTTACTAGCTAAGAAAATGACAGGTTGTCCGAATCTTCGACCTTGCGATATATTTCTGTATTTAACAGAGTAAGTTAATATAATTTAACCCATAGCTGGAGGGAAGAGACAGATTAACACATTTCTCAAGGGTATTTGCGCGTAAGTGAATGCAACGATATCAAATGGAATTCGAACTTGGCTTTTCGATTTCTCGTTCCGAGCCGACATCTACTACACGCACATCGTACGGTGAGCTATATTTCACGTATTTAATTCAGGGTGAAAAATATTAACCATTCAAATTGGAATTTTGAGAGCTTGTTACAATTACGTTACACAATGAAAGAAAGACTGAAATAATAATAGACATCATAGAGACATTTAGACATTTCATTGACATGTGAAAATAACAGGAGATTGTTAATAATATTGTCTCTGTATTTCAAATAATATTTGATAGGTGTTTTTTTTTACTGTTCATTTTCCTTTTTTTACGATATTTATATATTTTTTCTGGTTTCTCCCCGTAGACTTATTCTTTTCTTTTTTTCCATTCCTTTTGCTCTCAGATTCTATTTGGTTTGAGTGATAAGAAAAACATTGAAAGAGAAAAATAACAGCAATTGAGAGAAGAGAAAAGAAAGATAGAGGCAAGAATCAGAGCAACAAAACAAAGAAAATTATCAACATATAACATAAGAGAAGGGAAAGACAGAAGTAAAAAACGGTCAAATGGAATAAAACTTTAACAGAAAATGGGAGAAGGGAAGAGAAACATAGAAGCAAGAATCACTCTAAGAAAATATAAAAGTGAGAGGAAATGAGAGAAGGGGAGAGAAAAACGAAAGCAAGAATCAGCTAAATGGAATAAAATATAACAAAATGAAAGAAGAGAATATAAAGTTCGAAGTAAGAATCAGTAAAATAAAAAAAGCTATCAGCAAATGAGAGAAGGGGAGAGAAAGACGGAAGCAAGAATCAGCTAAATGGAATAAAATATAACAAAATGAAAGAAGAGAATATAAAGTTCGAAGTAAGAATCAGTAAAATAAAAAAAGCTATCAGCAAATGAGAGAAGGGGAGAGAAAGACGGAAGCAAGAATCAGCTAAATGGAATAAAATATAACAAAATGAAAGAAGAAAATATAAAGTTCGATGTAAGAATCAGTCAAAATAAAAAAAAAAAGCTATCAGCAAATGAGAGAAAGGGGAGAATGATGGAAGCAAGAATCTCTATATGGTTCTCTACAACTTCTCTACTGTTCTTATCAAGTTCTGTCGTGTAATGCATTTACAAAATATTCCTCTTGCCTTTACTGTGTCTTTTGAGTGTCATATTTGCCAAACCCTCCTTCTCTTTTATGTGTCTCAATACTTTCTTTCTGATTCTAGATGTAAGATTTTTTTCTGATTTTTTCTTAAAATGTCTCGTTTAGTCATGGGATTCTCATAATCATCGTGTAGAACAATACTTCTGTTTTACTCAAGTCTGTTCTTTCTTTGTAAGAAGATCAGAGTTTATTTTTTCTTTCTTTTTCGGTCAAATGATTTTCTTCTCGTTCTATTTTCTACACCCAGCTGCAATTTAATATTTTAAATAGTTCTTTTTTTTTAATGTTTTACTCCTTTCCTAGCCTTGGTCGGCAACCAGTCTACCGCAGAAAGCAATGGCAACCTACTGCGGGATAATGTTCTGCCCAGTCAGTCATGTCTCTTTGGAGACATGATCGCCCAAAGCGTGTATCGCGCATGGTACTTAACTGACTGACTGACTCCTTTCCTTGCTATAGATTTTCCGAGATATTTCTTCGAGTGAAATTGAAATAAAATTTATTGTTGGCAAATTTATATATATATATATATATATATATATATATATATATATATATATACATATATTGCTGATAATTGCACAGTAAACATGTATCGTTGGTAATTTTTTTATAAAAAAATGTGTTGTTGGTATTTTTTATAATAAATAATATTGTTTGTAGTTTTACTATAAAATGTATAGTTGGTAATTTTACTATAAAATGTATTCTTTGTAAGTTTACTATCAAATGTATTGTTGGTAATTTTACTATAAAAATGTATCGTTGGTAATTTTTTATAATAAAATATATTATTGGCAATTTTACTATAAAAATGTATTCTGAGTAATTTTACTATAAAATGTATTGTTGGTAAATTTACTATAAAAATATATCGTTGGAATTTTTATAATAAAATATATAGTTGCCATTTTTAATATAAACTGTATTGTTGGTAATTTTACTATAAAAATATATTGTTGGTAATTATTATTATAAAATATATTGTTGGTAATTTTACTATAAAATGTAATTTTTTATAGCAAAATATTTTGTTTGCAATTTTACTATAAAATGTATTGTTGGTAATTTTACTATAAAATGTATTTTTGATATTTTTTATAAATATGTATAGATTGTAATTTTATAATAAAACCATATTTTTAAAAAATTTTAGTGTTGTATTGATTGTCATTTCCTACAAAAATGTATTGTCGGCCATTTTGTTATAAAAATGTTTCGTTGGAAATTTTCTTATAAAAAATATTTTTTTGGTAGTTTTATTATAAAAATGTAGAGTTGATTTTTGTTTGAGATTCAATATTTACCCATAGCTGAGACCCTAACAAGAGCTACCACCTCCGGGCAGATTGTACCTGGGAGCGACACTAGTTATGAAGTGGTTCCATGCTGATCAACACCTTTAATCTCTCGATTAGAGGCAATGTTACCGGATGTAGTTTTTCGTCATACCCAGGACGGAACAATGCGGAAAACAATTCCAAAGCAACAGGCGCTCACCAAAAAAATTAAACTAGCGAAAAGAAAATTATTTGAAGAATAAAAGTATAAACTGGTAAAAGAAAAAAAAACATACTGAAATATATGAAACTTCATTAACCCGCCCTGATCGAACGAATATTAATCAATTCTTTTCATCACAAGCAATAACAGCTCTGCCACTAATCGCAATTATTCACCCTATCTTAACTAATCAGCCAATATATAGGTCGACTGAAAACTCTTATTTTATGTGCCGTTTTCCTTTGGCGATTATGGCTCTCTCCAACTTCCTCTAACTTTTTGCTACTAGCAATGTTTTTATTTTTACCATCCTTCTATGTCTCTGTTCTACTATCCATCTACACGAATTCATTTTTCTCTGCTCCGTTTGCTTTCGATATTTCCCGTGAGTGTTAAATTCTCCGAGTCAACTTTTCTCTTTATATAGATATTGTGATCAAGTAAAAGGTTTACGAAATAACAAAACATGTGTTATAGAAATATTGTATATTTAACAGTAAATACAACAGAAGAGTTTTACACGGCTAGTGCGTGTGTCGGTAGTTCAGCGTTCAATTAATTCGACTGTTCTCCCAAGGCCTCCTCTCCTACTAATCTTATTGTAGGCGGAAGACACATTCGTTATAAGTTTGTCCATAAACTTAATAGGGTCACTAGTTACACTTTTAGCTTTTCGATTCATTCTTAAAAAAAGTTGGTTTACCAAGTATTTTCATGTTCGATAATTAATTAGGGATAAGTATAAACGCGAATCAAGCCTGATATTTTTGTTAAATAATTGTACTTCAATATATTTCCTGATGTTACGGCTTTCTACTTCAACAGACTTAGTAATTTTTGCAAAAAAAATTTTTTGTTTTGTTCTTAATGCAGTGGGGAATTTTGTGTCCCAATTTATCGCAATTAAATCATTTTTTATCTTTAAAAGGATAATCTCTGTACCAATGTAACTGATTACACCCGAAACATGGCCTTGATTACACCCGAAACATGGCCTTGATTACACCCGAAACATGGCCTTGATTACACCCGAAACATGGCGTGGATTACACCCGAAACATGGCCTTGATTACACCCGAAACATGGCCTTGATTACACCCGAAACATGGCCTTGATTACACCCGAAACATGGTCTTGATTACACCCGAAACATGGTCTTGATTACACCCGAAACATGGTCTTGATTACACCCGAAATATGGTCTTGACGGCAAAGTAACTTTATTATTTTTTAATGATGTTTTTTAAAAATTTTTCTTTGGCTTATTTTTTTTTTTAAGTGAGCCACGCCAATCTATTCGATGTTTTTCGAACTCTCTCTTATGCTTATGAATTGTCGGCAGTCTTCGGCAACTTGCTGTAAAGTAACGCCGGGATGATTTTCAAGCTTGTTGAGTATCCTACGATGAATTTCGGGGTCTTTCGCTGAAATCAAACCCTGGATAAAAATCAGGCATTTAAAATTATTGGCGCTTAACTCTGCCAATTTGAAGTCATAAGTGTTTATTACTACACTCGCGAAAGTAGTATAATTTTCATCTTCTTTGCGGGTGAGATTCTTGCATTTCCAACGTTTGTGGAACAGTAATGTTTTTGGACTGAAGAGTTTTGTTAATGATTGAACCGCCTTTTTAAATGTCAAGTCAATGGATTTCTTAGGCAAAATATAGTTAACAAACTTAATATATTCTGCTGTGCTTAATTTCCTGAAGAGTAAGCGAACCTTTGTATGGTCAGCCCAACTTGCACAATCTGTATTGTATAAATTCTCGTAACGTTTAAAGTACGAAGCGAATGTAATTTCTTCTTCAGGTGCAAAGGTTAAGTTTTCAAAAGCACTCCATATAGTATTTTGAGAGAACGCGTTTTCGCTGTCCACAGTTTGGCTTTTGGTGGATATATCATACATGTTCCTCTTCCTCATTCTGTGTTTGAAAGAGCATTTCTTTAAGTCTCTGTTGTCAAACCTGAATTCCAAAGTGCAATTCCTCAAAATTCTTCTGGTTTTCTGTTTCTTCTCGTTGGAATTTCTCTTGTCTTTCGAAATATTTCTGTTCCAAGAGTAGTTGTTGTTCCTGTTGGTGTTTCATCAAACCTAGCATTGCACTTATAAAATTCGTCCATTTTACTGTAGTCTTACGTAAAATAAGAAATGAGAAGGGGAAATTTTTATCCTTACCTTCTTATCCACCAATAAGTCTGTTTGACTTGTACAGTTCTTTCCGTGGCTTGTTGGAAAAAAAAATAATAAAAGACCTTCTGAATTGAATTTGTTGAAATCCGATTGTTTTGAAGAGATTCTTTTTTTTTCACTGTCAGTGTTGTAATTACACTGGATAGCCCTTTGTCGTAGAGTCTGATTAAAATTCACTACTGTTGTAGACACTGGCCAAATAAAGAAAAATGCTGATTCACGTGAACTTCGTTTCTTCGAATCCTTCGTCGCCAAGATATTGTGACCAAGTGAAAGGGTTAAGAAATAGCAAAACATGTGTTATAGAAATATTTATATTTAACAGTAAATACAACAGAAGAGTATTACTCGGCTAGAGCCTCAGTCGGTAGTTCAGCGTTCAATCAATTCGACTGTTTCCCCAAGGTCTTCTCTCCTACTAATCTTATAGTAGGCGGAAGTGTCCAACATAGACTATTTATAGTGAGGACGCCACAGTATATATATATATATGAATTGCTTTACTCAGACAAAGCAGTACTGAGAGTGAAATGTTACATAAGAGGAGAGCGAAGAAGAAGAAGAACCAGTTAGAGGGGGTGCCAGAGAATGGGTAAGAGAAGGATGAGAATTCTAGTGAGAGAATAGTGAAAAAGGAGAAGAACAAGATACAGGGTGTGTTGGGGGTGGGATAAAAAATGGATGCAAGTCAAGGGGACACGAGATGGCAATTGACGTTGCATTTAAACTCTTGGACATTGTAGCTATCAGGAAAGCAAGTATACGGATGGATGGGAGTTTTACAGGCGGGAAGTGTGAGAAAAGAAACTGTTGGTTGGTTGTTTTGTTTTTATGGCATATCAATTTCGGCGGGTCATTTATTGCCAACTAAATTTTATTTATTTATTGCTGGTAATACCTTTTTCTTTTCAACAATTTATTGCTTTTTTTTATATTAGTTTTGTGTCTAGTAATACATTTTTCTTTTCGAGTGTCAAGATTCATTAGGATTTATTTCTAAGGGCAGGGTCCCCAAGTCCTACGCTGTTATTTAACCCATAACTGGAGGGAAGGGGCGGATTAATACCTTTCCCAAATGCTTAAGTGAATGCAGAGTATTAAACTGGAATTCGAACTCGGCTCACCGATTTCTCTTTCCGAGCCGATATCCACTGCACCACAACGCACATCCGTCACTAAACGCTTACAGCACCCGGTATTCCCAAGCGGTCACCCATCTAAGTATTGACCAGACTCAGCGTTGCTTAACTTCGGTGATCGAGCGAGAACCGGTGTATTCAACGTGGTATGGCCGTAAGCCTAAAAACTGTTGGAGAAGAAGTGTAGGCTGCATTTATTTGTTTTGGCTGTAAAAGGTTGGGACCTTGTTGCCAGTCTGGTTGTTCGAGTAAATTCTTGTAGTGGGGTCACCAGGGAACTATGCTAGTCGGAGCAGAAACCATGAAAATATTTGTAGAAGAGACAAAGGGAAGCCACATCCCGTTAATAAGAAAGTAGCTAGAGTCCAGCTGCCAGGTCGGGATCGATTACCTTGCAGATTCTCCTTATGATTCTATCGAGAACCCAATATGAATAGCAAGATTGCCCAAACAGATATACAATTGTATTCAATGCTTGGGCGAATGGTTGATTTGTATATGTGTAAGATGGATTTAAGCGAGAAAAACTTCCTGGCCCGACATAGTGATCCAAGCTTCCTAGCAGTATATTTAGCTATTGATTCAATGTAGTCGTTCCATTTGAGTTCGGCTGAGAGAATGAGGCCGAGGAAGCACAGTGTATTTCTTTTGGGGAAACTAGCTTAATCGATGCTGATGATGGTGGTTAGGAGGAGCTGTCTATGGTGGTTAACGGATAGCAGCTTGGTCTCAGAAGCATTAAAATTTACGAGCCATTTCTTACACTGGTAAAGCACACATTAGAAGTCTTTCTCAAGATCAGCAGCGAGGTTAGCTTTGTCTGCCTTGGCAGATTTATTATTGAGGCGGGAATAAATGCCTCACTTGGGATTTGATCACATCAAGATATGTTTGAGAAATTTCAGCAATCTCTTTCCAGTTCCGTGTAGGGAACCTCGACGTGGTGTAATGGTTAGGAAGATTGTATCGCTAGAATCTATTGCTAGTGAGTTCGATCTCGACTGGGAACCTCATACTTTCGACCTTGCGCTACACCTGAGCGGCGCGTAGAAAGTTAACTCTTTCCGTGTATATGTCCTTTTTGATTCCATTTTTTAAACCTTACTTGCATATTTATTGTATTCCCAGCACTTTTCTGTAGAATTACATCTCAAGTCCCTTCTTCATCTGTTAAGAACTTGTCCATCATTCATTGCCACATAAAAGATTTGATATTACCTAAGGGTCAGCATTCTTTTTTTGTTTTCTAACGATTGTTTCCTCTTTCTTAATACCTTGCTAAACATTTAGGAGACATAATTTGCGATTCCTTAAGATTTATGTGTTCCATATTCTATTATCTATTGTCATATGCAGGTCTATCGTCAGTCAGTCAATTATGTGCCATACGTGATACACGCTTGGGCGATCATGTCTCAAAAGAGACATGACTGACTGGGCAGTAGGTTACCATTGCTTTCTGCATTAGACTGGTTGCCGACCAAGGCTATAGAACCCAATCTGTCCTGTTATTTAACCCATAACTGCAAGGAAGAGACGGATTAATGCCTTTCCTAAGGGTATTTGCGCGTAAGTGAATGCAATGAATTCGGCTGGAATTCGAATATATACTGTGCTTAAATACAAAACATTCTATAGTTGTACAAATAAACATTAAAGATAGGTCCAATCCCATCCTTTCCCATCCATTACACCTCCAACGAATTCAACTGGAATTCGAACTCGGCAGGTCTATCGTCACCCTACATAAAAAAAAGCCTTGCGTCATACCATCTCTTTGTGGTGCGTTCAGGTTAATCGCTTCTTTTTTTCTTTAATTGCCTCCTTTTTCTTAGCTCTTGTATTTTTTCATTATTTTCCGTATTTTTCTCCTTGTTTTTGTATTGAGCTTCCCTCTCTGTACTTGCTTCTAAACTACATTCACCCCCTCTCTACCTTTTTCTTTATTCTCTCCTCGTTTCTCTTTGTCTCTCATTCTTTATTTTAACTTTCCACTCCCGAATTTACTCCTTTTTGTCTTTTCCTACTTTTTCATTTTTCGCCCACAATCTTTATCTGATTTCAGGAGATCGTGAATTGCCTCTCTGTCTGGAATTAGACAAAATTTGCTCTGCCAATTAATTAATAAGAGCATAATCGAAGTTATTAATTTTGTCTACGATCGGCACAGCAGCTCTATCGATCTATCGTAATCAATAATTTCAGACTGTTACTAAAGCATTTTCATCAATATATATATTGTGAATTCAGGCAGCAATCTCTTTTTATGCACGTTTCATTCAAAATTACAGACTAGATGATATGGTTAAGTTTTTCATAGCATAGAAAAATTTTATTTTATTTTAACTAATATATAAGATGTTTGTGTAGATATGTAAAGTAAAACATGGTTTTCGTAAATGTTGTTGGGTTACTTTCCTTGATGGTTGCCGGGTCATGTAATTTAAATAAATTTTTGTAACGAAATCCTGCCGAATGACAAACATTTTCGTAACAAAAATTTATCGTAAATAATCAGGCCGGTAGAAATAAATATAAAATACTGTTTGATTATAAACAGAATATCTATTTAAATACGAGTATGGACAAAAAATAATGATCAAACAAATAATTTCACACACACACACACACACATATATATATATATATATATATATATATATATATATCCGAGTGAATAAGGAACGAATACAAATTTACAACGTCCAAAACATTAATTTAAAACAGTGCTCTATATATAATATAGAGCTGTGAATATTTATTATAAATTATATTTTAGAACATGTACAAAGTTTTTATATATATGTATATATATATATATTTCCACTACAAATTGTACATTTTGTTTCGACATTGGACTTCCAATGTCTTACCAGGTGGTTTGGAAAGGAATGGAAGACTTCTTTTCTTATATTTGGGAGTTGTGTGTGGGATGTTGGCGGGAGTTAACGATAAGAGAACGAGTCTTGTAAATTGTCCGTTAGAATTTTGAAGAAAGTGGGGTAGGTAGGGGATATAGTTGATTCATAAAGTGTGTTTTATGACCGCCTGGCTAGCCTTTATTCATTGGTTTTATTAGAGGGGGAGAATAAGGAGTTGTAAAGGGTGGGAAAGGATGGGATTGGACCTATCTTTAATGTTTATTTGTACAACTATAGAATATTTTTGTATTTAAGCACAGTTTTATAATTAATCTAATTTTGTATATTTAACCTTAATTTTGAATTTAGGAAATTACTTTTTTCTATAAAACTTTAAATTAGATTTGATTATAGTTCGTGGTGTGTAATAGGTAAAAATGTATATAAATATATGTATATTTGTACAAAAAAGGTAAAAATGTATATATATATATATATATATATATATATATATATATATATATATATATAAACTTATTTATAAATGGAACATTGTGTGTGTGTGAGTGTGTGTATGTGTCTATGTGTGTGTGTCCGTCATCTATAGACTTCGAAACGGCTGAACCGATTTTCTTGAAAATTTACACAGTTGTACTATAAGCATCTGCGCGTGTTCTTAGCTAAGTTTTGTGTCGAGGTACCCCCGATAAATATCGAAAATCGATAATCGAAAAAATCGGGTTATAGAAGGAGTGGTCCGATTTTAATCAAATTTGATACACTCATAGACAAAGACATAAGAAACGATATTCAGAAGTTTCAAGGTTGCAGTTCTTACAATAGTGCAGAAAATCGATAATATATATATATATATATATATATATATAAGGCAAGATTTTTTTGTGTGTGTCTGTTTATCTGCCTGTATGTCTGTATTTTTTTTTCAGCCCTTTTATTTTAGTTTTTGCTTCGGGTTTGGCTCTAAATAGGTATAATTGTAGTTCTTAGTCTCAGCCATGATACCATTTATTCAGAGGACTTATTTAGCCTTCAAAATTCAGTTTACGACGAAAAAACTTATTTGATACCGATACCAGGAAATCACAATTTGACTTACATCCATTCATATTTCTTTCAGTCTACGGTTTTGCTTTAACTGGAAACAACTATTGCTTTTTAGTCTTTCGTGCCAACGTCCAAAGAGTCTGAGCTCCAGGACTATGGATTAGTTTTAAAGATTTCATTACACCCGAGCAACGCCGGGCTATACTGCTAGTATAATTATAGATGCATTTTAATAAAAATATTTTATGTGTATATGGGTGCACCTAGTTGTTTGTTTATGTGAGATTTTTCTTGTATATGGGCGAACCTAGTTATATGTATGTTCCGTGCATATCGGTCCGCTTAAATATAATTCTAATTGTATCTATAAATATATGTATATTTCGTGTATAAGGGTTCACTTAGTTATAGATATGCTTCATATATGAGTGCACGTAATCATATGTATGTTTTTCGTGTATAGTGGGGTACATTTTTCTTTCAGTCTACGGTTGCGCTTTAACTGGAAACAACTATTGCTTTTTAGTCTTTCGTGCCAACGTCCAAAAAGTCTGAGCTCCAGGACTATGGATTAGTTTTAAAACTTTCATTACACCCGAGCAACGCCGGGTTATAATGCTAGTATATATATATATATGTGTACATTCTTGTAAAAGTTAAATGAAACAACTACTTTGGTTTCATTTTTTTTACCATAAGCCCAATTTTAGACCCACTGGAGTCACAGCCACTAATCGATTTCTATTTTTCCTTAGATTAGGTCAATTACAGTTGTGTGCAGTAATATAAATCTATTTTCGGAGTGTATGATGAAATTTGTTTACCTCAAAAATATTGCGTGATCCCTGATTGCAACAGATTTTTATCATGTTCAGACACAAATTTTCTCGACTATCGATTAGTTGTTCTACGGCCATTGTCTGCAATAAACTTAACACAAAAAAATCATACAAAAATCTTAACGTTGCACGAACACACTACCAAGCCTTAGGAAGTGCTCGCAGATATTGTTGGTGTCTGCCTTTCAAATATCAGTCGTGTCATCCAAGCAAAGAAACAAATTAGATCCATGAGTCTAAAACACAAAGGAAAATACGATCGAAAGAGAAAAACGACACCTAGAGACGATCAGGGAAAATGTGAAAGATCCTAGGAATACATTATTTGCTTTATTTCGATTAATTTGCACAAAGGTAAATAATTAACGTTTCCTATTTCTCTCATTGTTTTCTGAATTTGCTCTTACGTTTGTAATATTTTTTTTTTAATCATTTCACCCCGAGCAAGGCGGAAACGCCACTGATGTGCAGGGGGTTACATAAATGTAAAAAGATTAATTAGAAAAGAGCGAGGAGTACAAACTAGTTAGAAAGGAACAATAGAAAGCAGGTGCGATGACAGATACATAGTTGGAGAGAAAGGGAAGGTTATACAGGGATCGGGAGAGATCTAGAGTCCAGTGGTTAGTAGATGAGTATTGACTTTGCATTTAAATTTCTGGAGGTTGTAGCCGTCAGGAAAGCAAGAATACGGGAGCGAGTTCCACAGGCGGGAAGTGCGAGAGAAGAAGCTGCAGGAGTAGAATTGTCGTCTGCATTTGGCTAACCTGAATGTGAATGGGTGGGACCCAGTTGCCAGTCTGGTTGCACGAGTAAACACCTGTTGAGGAGGCATCAGTGACTTAAGCTCGTCCGAGCAGAAGACATGAAAGTATTTATAGAACAGACAAAGGGAGGCCACATTTCGACGATGGGGAAGTGGCTGTAGTCGAGCCGCCAGATCAGTACCTATCACATTACAGACTCTCCTTTGGAGCCTGTCAAAAACACTGAGGACTCTCTCTGTTTGCTTCTAAACTACAGGCATTCCCCTCTCTACCTTTCTTTATTCTCTCCTCGTCTGTGGATGCCGTTTTTTTTTAATTTTACCTTTCAACTCCTGAATTCACTCCTTTCTTTGTCTTTTCCCAATTTTTCATTGTTCACTAACAATCTTTATCTGATTTTAAGAGATATCTGATATCAGTCTCCTGAGAAGGAGATTCCAACTTTTGTGAATAAAATTGGAAATAGCGAGCCGAGTTCAAATCCTAACCTGGCCAGTTGTGTTAACGTGGAGGTATGTTTCTTGGAGAAGCGTGAATTAATTACTTCTCTCCTCCCACTGAAGCACAGTAAGCCTACAAGCGTAAAAAAATCATCAGACAGTAAAATGGGGTTAATTTTTGGTAAATTAACCACGTTTTACTGCCTGATGATGGTGTTTTAACACCGAAACTTTATAGCTATTGAGTTGTATTATGCTATTATTATTATTATTGTTATTATATAAATAAGGCATCATCAGGCAGTAAAATGTGGTTAATTTTTGGTTAAGTAACCACATATGATTGCCTGATGATGGTGTTTTAACACCGAAAATTTATAGCTATTGAGTTGCAGTATGCTATTATTATTATTATTATTATTATTACCATAAATCTTTGCTCTGTTTTTGTATTGAGCACTTTTTAAAAGTAAATATCTAACTGTAGAATGTACTGCCATTAATGACTATCTATCTATCTATCTATCTATCTATCTATCTATCTATCTAAATTTAGGGGAAAACTTTATACCAGACTTTTCAAATCTATTTAACTATGCCAGACATCAATCTATACCAGACTTTTCAAATCTATCTATCTATCTATCTATCTATCTATCTATCTATCTATCTATCTATCTAAATTTAGGGGAAAACTTTATACCAGACTTTTCAAATCTATTTAACTATGCCAGACATCAATCTATACCAGACTTTTCAAATCTATCTATCTATCTATCTATCTATCTATCTATCTATCTATGCCAGACTTTTCATATCAATCTATCTTTTATTTTTTATATTTATCTATTTAAACTTATGTATCTTAGACTTCTATTTACTAATATGAAGGAATATATTAAAATAGTAGTGCTAATTTTTGACTTTCATCTTTGTTCAAAGATGAAGGGAAAACTTGAAGCAGCTGCAATGTTGTTCTACAGAAGGATGCTGTGGATATCGTGGACCGAGCATGTGAGCAATGACGAGGTTTTGAAAATGATGGAAACGAAAAGGAAATTAATATTGAGCATCAGGAAAAGACAACTAAAGTTCATGTGACATGCAATGAGGAAGGAGGGCTTGGAGAACCTGATACTAACAGGCCAGATAGAGGGAAAAAGCGACAGAGGAAAGCAGCGGATAACATATTTAAAAGGTCTGAGCAGGTGGATGACAGAACAAGGGCTTAGAGACGTTACAGGAGAAAGCGTGCTAAGAGCCACCAAGGATAGGGAGACGTGGGAGGCCATGATCGCCTACGTCCTGAAGGGACAAGGTGCATAAAAGAAGAAGAATTTGTAACTGTCTTATGTCTAGATTCGTTAAATAAGAAAGCGATATTTATGCTCAGAACTATATCGGAAAGAGCATTACAAATGCAGAAAGATGTATACCTGCGTTTTATATCTTATATAAAACTGATGAAATATGTCACAAAAACTTTTGCAACGGCAATGTAACTTTGACATATTTGGTAAGACTATTAGAGTAATCCAGAACCTATGTTGTCAGCTACCTGCATATGGATGGAAAATGACTTAAATTACAAAATCAAAAAGGAATGTAAGACAAGAATGTGTCTTCTCACCGGATTTATCAAAGCTACACAATCAGTCAGATGATTTTAAGAGAATTGTAAGTCCTACCAGAAATTATTATTGGCGGCCGCAGTCTTAACAACTTAAGATATGCAGATGACACAGTGTTGATAACAGACAAAGAAAGAAAACTACCAGAACTCATACAGAAGGTAGAGAAGGAAAGAGAGAAGCAAGAACTTATCGCCCTTAGCAAGAATGCCTCTTGATTTTCACGTAAAGACGGAATACAGCGGCATCTTTATTTTTGGGGGATAGTCGGGCCCAACTAACATCTTCGGATTTAGTTTATATATTTAGTTGAAATCTTTTGTTTGGGATTTTATTCATTCCCCCACCCAATTGTCATTTAATGGAAAATTTTATATATTTTTGTAGTATAAATAAAGAAAGTTTTATTCCATTGGTGTTGTTTTTGAGGTGCCCTGAGCGTATGCGGTATTTTGGTGCATGACGGATTGTTTGATGACGGATAGGTTGTTATGGTGAATGAGAAATTGTAAAATTATATCTGGGTCGTGAGTCTGATTAGCTAGGTATAGGATAGTTACTGTTGACCAACCTGAGTTTTTGTCGCCCCCCCACCAACCACTCAATTGGCCTTGTGCCAAAATTGTATTTTATATACAATAAATATTGATCCTCTTGATTTTGTCTGAAAGACAGAATACAGAATTAATTTTGTGGGTTAGACGGGTCCAACTAACATCAATTTATTTTTGTGTATTATGTTGAAATTTTTGTTTCCCTTTTTGGTTTTTGTTTCTTCCCCTTCCATTGCACGTCATCTACAAACTTTTATATATTTATATATGCATATTTTATGAAAATAAATTTTAAAAATTCATTGCGTGATTTTTTGTATGTTCCCAGAAAGTATGAAATATTTTGGCGCCCGGTTCACACTCCAACCACGTCTGTTGAACAGATTAACTTGTTCCCTGTTTAGGATGTGGTTTCCGGCTTTCTCTTTTCCAATCTTTTCACTATTACGTATCCCCCTGCACATCAGTGGCGTTACCGCCTTGCTCGGGGTGATACGATTAAAAAAAATAGATTGCTTGACGATGGATGGGTTCTTACGGCGAATAAGAAATTGTAAAGAGTGATTGGCTCGTGTTTCTGATTAGTTAAGTATAAGATAATTAGTGATGACCAGCCTCAGCTTTTGTTTTCCCCCAAAACTTTGGCCATGAGCCACAATTTTATTTTTTTTACAATAAATCCTGAGAGAAGCAAGAACTTAATATAAATTGCAAGGCAGCGGAATGTATAGTCGTTAGGAAAAGAAACAGTTTAACATTTAAATTCCAAATTGAAAATATCAAAATCAAACCAGAACAAACATTTAAATAGATGAGAAGTGTTTTTTTTTTGTTTTTTTACTTTTTTAAATTTTTCATATATTCTTTTTTTTTTCCCCCTTTCTTGACATTTTTTTCTCTTTTAATCTTCCTGGGCGGTGGCTTCTTCTTCTTTTCTTCTTCTTCTTCTTCTTCTTCTTTGCCTCTTTCTTTTCCTTCTCCGTATGATTTTTGTTCGTTTTCTTCTTCTCTTTACAACCTTCTTCTTCATCATTTTCTTATTTTTTCCTGTTTTCATTTTTCTAACTTTCTTCTTCTCTTCTTCTCTTGATCATTTTCTTTATTCTCTTTTCATATCTTCAGGAGTGTTATTTCTGTCCTCTTCTCTTCACAACTTCTTTCTTCATCATTTTCTTCTTTTTTCCGGTTTTCATTTTTCTAACTTTCTTCTTCTCTTCTTCTCTTGATCATTTTCTTTATTCTCTTTTCATATCTTCAGGAGTGTTATTTCTGTCCTCTTCTCTTCACAACTTCTTTCTTCATCATTTTCTTCTTTTTTCCTGTTTTCATTTTTCTAACTTTCTTCTTCTCTTCTTCTCTTGATCATTTTCTTTATTCTCTTTTCATATCTTCAGGAGTGTTATTTCTGTCCTCTTCTCTTCACAACTTCTTTCTTCATCATTTTCTTCTTTTTTCCTGTTTTCATTTTTCTAACTTTCTTCTTCTCTTCTTCTCTTGATCATTTTCTTTATTCTCTTTTCATATCTTCAGGAGTGTTATTTCTGTCCTCTTCTCTTCACAACTTCTTTCTTCATCAATTTCTTCTTCTTTCCTTTCTTGCCATCCTCTTTTCTTCCCTTTACTCATCCTCGGATTTTATTCACCTTTATCTTCTTTTTTTCTTCTTCTTCGTCAGTTTCTTTCTTCTTTCCTTTCCCTCTACTCTTTCTTTTCCTCATTATCACAAATTCTGCCGCTTCTTGTCACTCTGTAGAGACGCTACTTGACGTGTTCTGTCACACGGCAACATTATTAGAATCATTAGATTTAAGGAATGGCCAGAGAAAAATCGATGAGAATTTGATGGATGGGACGTGATTAGAAACAGCCAACGCGGCAAATGCACGCAGAAATGCCTGATTCTGGAATGTTGCCTTCACAATAACCAAATGATGAGCAATTTAACCCGAGCATTCCTTGTTCGCAATATAGACACCAATTTTCCAATTGTTGCACGCTTTTTTTAAGAGGATTTGCATGTCCTGATGAATTTGAGTTCTGGCCGCACACGATAAGACGATATGCACCTTGATTTTAAACAAGAAGAGACCATAATCAATTATAAACTCCTTTTGGAATGCATGACTCGAAGAAGCTGAAGTGGTTGGGAGTAAAACATTATACAAATCATTAACAAACATTAACAATCACATCTGAATAAAACCCACACACACATACGCACGTGAAACCACATACACGCACATAACCCCAGACTCTATTTTTAATGCAAGAATAGTAACGCCATTAATTTATTCTATCATAATCAGATGTACCCTAATTATAGACAAGATGAAAAACAATTAAAAACATAATTCGTCGACATATACCAGTGATGGATCCTAACAAACGCCCATGATTTATCTTCTACATCTAAAACATCTAATTTATTGCAAACTACAGCGGGCCTCAAACCGCCCCCCCCCCGTGTAAAAAAATGCCATCTATGAATTTTCATGCAGCATTAGAGATTTCAACTCCAACATTAATAATTCAAACACATCATTAAACACTTACATTGTGCACACTCCCTGACGGGTTGGCCTGTCACCTGTCGAAACTCAGAGAAATTCGTGCACACATTGACCGACCACATCATGAACGACCAAAATACAGTTATCAACATGAACCAAATATATAGGCGAGTGGATGCGTCTAGTGTGATACAGCAAAACAGGCTTGTATGTGGATGACTAATATATATATATATATAAAGTACGTATATTTTGGCAGCATCTTTTTTTTAAACAAGTTTTGTTAAGCGATAGAAGCAACATAGTCATATATATTTTCTTTTGAATTTTTTTCATATTTTCTGATTAGACTTTTTATTTCCAGATTATATTTGTATAAAAATTGTCCAAAATTGTACTTACTTGTGTTTAGAGGGTTTATTTGAAATATAATTAAGGTAAATTATTCTTTGCCTCTGAGTAATTTGATAATTTACATAATCAGTTCCTTCGAAGTTCAAATTCTCTAACGTATTTTTACGGCAGTAAAAATCGTTAACAACCAAGTATTCCATATAATTCACGCATCTACGTGAGCACATATCTTCACGTGTGCAGGTTGCTTACATTATTACTGCCTTTGAATTTTAATTTGTGACTTTGCGCTACACATGAAGAAATTCTAAAACAGACTTACACACGAAATAAACAGTTTTCAAAGAAAACGGTCAAATTCACTTCATTGTAATATCTCGTGACTTTGCACTACGCATGAAGAAATTCTAAAAACTAAAACATTCTGTTGATCTTTTGACATGATTTGTGAGCGTCGTTGTGGTTACCAACACTGTTTGTTTATAGATACGTAATTTAGACTAAAGCTCATTTCGTCTTTTTGCCTTGATAAAGTCCATCACAGGACGAAACGCGGAGGCGATTTAAAATACAGTTTTCCTCTTGTCTTTATTTTATTTAACCATTCTGTCCTTAATTTCAGATTATAACTGAGTATATTTTTACACACACACACACACACACACACACACACACACACACACACACACACACACACACACACACACACATATATATATTATGTCACATCCGTGAGCGGCAAAGATAACCCAAAAATATCTGTTTAACATAAAATATTCAGTGATAGAGCTGTATGGATATTATCCATAGCAATATAATATACATAAAAGGAAAGCTCAACACATAACATATACGAACAAAAAAGATATATATAGTAATACTCACTTGTATTATATCAAAATAACTTTAGGACACGATTTTGATTTCTTAATGCTAGTTGAATTAAAAAACAAAACTTTTACGGATAAACTTTCTTTGAAAACATATTAATAACATTACTAATAACCAACCATAAACACGCGATTAACACATTGCATCTGCATTTTTTCACACATATATAATTCATGAATCCAAAATACCAATAATTTAAAAACGGTTCCTTATATTCTTTACATTATACTATTGTTTTTCTCTATATGAAGAACATTCTATTTTATTTCTTAATTTATTTTCATTATGTTTTCTCCTTATTTTCCTTTATTATTATCTATATTTTTCTCACTATTATTATACATTATTATAGTTGCTTATTATTTTTATTATTATTATTACTATTATTTGTTTTTATTATTATTATTATTATTACTATTATTATTATTAGATTTATATCTATTATTATTATTTTATCATTTACTCTTATTGTATGTTATTTATATTACTTAATTGTAATATTGTGATGAGATAGTATGGTATTGTATATGTATGCTTTGTATTTATATATTACTAGCATCATAGCCCGGCGTTGTCCCTTCAACTCAAAACATTTTAGTAGTAGAAGAAGATGCCACTTTTGAAAAAACTTTTAAAAAATACTTCTTTTGTTTCAAAATTATGGGGAAAATATTCACATTTTTTCTTAACCAAATGAATTTTTAAAACGTCGGAATAAAAATTAAATATAAAAGCTCATTTTTGTTTTTTAATAAAAGAATTTTTAGTCACGTTTAACACGTGTGATTTGATTTCTGCGACGTAAAAAGTCCTAATAAAAATTAAATATAAAGGCTCATTTTTTTTTCATAAGAAAAAGTATTTTAGTCGCATTTAACACGTGTAGTTTGACTTCTGTGACGTAATTCAGCAACCATCTTAGATCTTAGAAGTTTTACGGAACAAATGTAAACAATCGTGTCCATTGGCCAAAAGGAAAGAAAAGGGAAAATTGCTGAATTTAAACTCAAAAAGGATGTGTCGACCTGGCTTCCCTGTAGATATGTGTCCCTAGAAAGTTTGAATGGCGTAGCTTAAATAATGTAGGCGTGCATAGGGAACAGTCACGCACAGACTCACAGGTTGCCTTTTATAATAAGAGATTACTAAACGTTAACATCTTACTTTTAAAAATTTATTTATTTATTTATAAAAAGTTCAGTCAATATTTTTGTACATTATTTTAGCTCGAATTTTAAAAGAAAATATATTTCGTTTAACGATTCCAGACTCATGAACGCACACATTCATACATAATTCTCTCACGTTATTTTAGAATATAAAATCATTTCATCGCTTGACACGTATACAGCCTTATACACCTTATTTCACATATTAACTTTACCGATTCTTCAACCCATACATTCACACATGATTTCTCTCATACGCAGTTTTTAATCGTTTCATCCCAGGCAAGGGGTTACATAGGGGAAGGTGCTGAGAGAGCGATTAGATATAGGAAATGTCAAAAGGAGGGTGATAGACGACTAAGGAAATACATAGGAAGAGTGTTTGAGAGAATGGATGCGAGTTAGTGTGTTAGAAGGTGTCTATTGACTTTACATTTAAACTCCTGGAGATTGTAGCTGCCGGGGAAGCAAGTATGCGGAAGGGAATTCCACAGGCGGGAAGTGCGAGAAAAGAAGCTGTTGGAGTAGAAATTGCGGTTACATTTCGTCGGTTTCATTGTAAAAGGGTGGGATCTAGTTGCTAATCAAGTATCTCGTGCAAATTCGTACCTAGGGGGCACCAGTGATCTAAGTTCATCGGAGCAGAAGC
This sequence comes from Ascarosepion bandense, assembly GCA_037127315.1. Classification (NCBI taxonomy): domain Eukaryota; kingdom Metazoa; phylum Mollusca; class Cephalopoda; order Sepiida; family Sepiidae; genus Ascarosepion; species Ascarosepion bandense. The sequence goes on along the minus strand of JBBBDQ010028517.1, from coordinate 199,470 downwards.
CGTGAAAGTATTTATAGAAGAGGCACAGGGAAGCCACGTCACGCCGGTGAGAGAGTGACTACAGGCGCATTCATACATGATTCTATCATTTTATTTAAAGAAAGAAAATCGTTCCATCGATTCACACGAGTATACAATATTTGCTACATATTTTGAACGGAAATGTATTTCTTCACTGTCATTAACACATACTAACATTACCGACATATACACACACTTAATTTGTTTATAGTTTAAAGACGCTTGACACGCATTATTCTCGCTTACATATGCTTACATTCATAATATATATCTAATGTTTTATTCCACATGGCACACACACTCAAACAGACACAGGTTTTTCCTCTACATTTACTATTCATATATTTCTTTATTACTGTTATGGTGCCCTATCTACATTGGAATGAACTCTTCCTCCTTCATAAATACTAACCTAAATGAGGAAGTTGAGTGTAACTTGACAGTTCGGATGGACACTTCTATCTGCTGACTAATAACACTGTTATTTTGTATATATAAACTGTTATTCCAATACACTGGTTCAACTTACTTTCTTCTTTCCGTGTCTCTCTTCCTGGCTCTTACAGGCCACAACAATTATACTTGGCAGGTATCTGACCAATGAAATTATATATCAATCAAAATACTGTCTCTTAGATTTAAAAAAAAGATTTTTAAACCATTCGTCTTTTCAAAAGTCTCTGAAGAATCTTCTTAAAATGAAGACATTTTTCCTACCTATTCTTTACGTATTCTATTCATATATAACTAGCAGTATAGCCCGGCGTTGCTCGGGTGTAATGAATGCTTTAAAACTAATCCATGGTCCTGGAGATCAGACCCAGCCTAAAGAATATTTCTGTAAAGTTTGGTGAGAATCGGATAAACATTGTGGTTTTGTATAAAAGACATACAGAGAGATGAACACACACACACACACACACACACACACACACACACACACACACACACACACACACACACACAAATCTTGCCTTTTATATATATATATTATCGATTTTCAGCACTATTGTAAGAACTGCAACCTTGAAACTTCTGAATATCGTTTCTTATGTCTTTGTCTATGAGTGTATCAAATTTGATTAAAATCGGACCACTCCTTCTATAACCCGATTTTTTCGATTATCGATTTTCGATATTTATCGGGGGTACCTCGACACAAAACCTAGCTAAGAACACTCGCAGACGCTTCTAATACAACTGTGCAAATTTTCAAGAAAATCGGTTCAGCCGTTTCGGAGTCTATAGGTAACGGATACACACACACACACACACACACACACACACAGACACACACACAAAGTTCCATTTATAAATAAGTTTAGATAAGATGAATAAAATCATGAATGAAATCATATATCAATCAAAATACTGTCTTTTAGATTAAAAAAAAGATTTTTAAACCATTCGTCTTTTAAAAAGTCTCTGAAGAATCTTTTTAGAGTGAAGACACATTTTCCTACCTGTTCTTTACTTATTCTATTCATATATAATAAGATAAAGAATAAATAGGAATCGTTAATCGACCTAACGTGTTTCACTTTTAGTGTAATACGAGAGAGAAAATTTGTTCAAACGCAAAAGTATGATGATTTAGGCAGCATATGATGGTTAATGTGGTGACTGGTGAAGTCGGTGCAGGAAGAACAAAGAACACAACTTGGAAGTTTCATAGAATATTTCCTTTCTTTTACTTTTTTTTTCAATTGGTGTAGATAGACTAAACTATCGCCCGGTTCACACTCCACCCACGTCTATTGAACAGGTGTAGAGGCTCATCTCTTGTTCCCTGTTTAGGATGTGGTTTCCGGTTTTCTCTTTTCCAATCTTCTTACTCTTACGTAGCCCCCTGCACATCAGTGGCGTTACAGCCTTGTTTGGGGTGATATGATTAAAAAAAAAAGTATAAATCAGTCATGTAAAATACAGTTAAAACATTATTATTCGTTGTAAACAAATTTGCGGCTATAATATATTATATAAAATAGACAATTATGAGTCCACTTCACTGAAGTCCTTGTGCAGTAGAGTGTTTTACGTACTAGTTAGTAGTACAGCTCTTTAATTGCAAGTATTTGCAGCAGCGACGAAATTCAACGTCCTATCCTTTCTAGATGCCGGCCAAAAGAGGACCCTAATGAACATGCTCTTTAGGGAGTGGAATTGACCAGGAAGAGCATATCACAGGTCATAAATCTACTCTCGGACAAACTCTTCGCCAGGTTTACCGCTAATGTTGTAACGGTCATCACAGAATACGTATACCAGGCTCTTGATAAGAACGGCAAAACTCGAGTTATGGCTCTAGATATCTTGAAAGCATTTGACGGGGTTTGGCAGGCTACTGCTCTTAAAAAGGACTTCTAATCTGTGATAAACTCGGGTAGGAAATGGCCCACAAACTTTAATGCCTCTAAAATGAAGTTTATCTCCTTTAACTCCCATAAAGAAACTTTCCTACCTTACATAAGAATGGATGACACTAGTATCCTAGAAAGCAACACATTGTGTCTCCTTGGCCTCAATCTCTCAACCGATCTCAAGTGGAACAACTACATCGAATCCATAGCAGCATATGCCGCTAGGAAGGTTGGGTTACTTCTACTTTAACAGTTTCTTTTCTAATACTTCCTGTCTGTGGAACTCCTCTCCGCCTACTTGCCTACCTGATAGCTAAAACCTCTAAAAGATTAAATGCAATGTCTATAGCTATCTTTATCTTCATAAATCCCATCCATCTCCCTAAACACTTTCCATTTCTTATCTTTTCTTCGGCATCCCCTGAATCCTATTTCTTTTCTTACTGTAACTTCCTGCTCATCAGTGACAGTTCTGCCCTGCTTGGGGTGAAATGATTATAAATGAATTCATAAATTGTTCGTACTTTTTTTATAACATATTTTTAGACAAGCGTTTGGATAATTTTTTACTTACCCTCATATTTTACATGCATAAAGCATAAGACAATGGTGTGAAAATGGCATTATTTTTAACATTTTTAAAATTTTCTAGGAGAAATCCTTGTTTTTTTTTTTAATGAATACATGAACTTATTTTAATATCAATTGTGTCATTTGTTTTTTATTCATCCCTTTCCCAAATGCATTAGTGGGATAGGAACTCCTTATTAAGAGTTCGAATTCAGCTCTCAGATGTTGCTTCCAGCCAGACTAAACACTTGGCCGAAATCATCGTTCCCGGTGGTATTTAGAAATGGGGGGGAAAAAAACATAAGCGAATACAAATAAAGCATCTCTGGTTTACGCGGTGTCACATTTCTTTCTTAAGTTTGTCCGGAATAGCAATTTTGGCCCCAAATTAACTTGCGATGAATTCTATTCAATAATCGTTGCCAAGCATTACTTTAACGGATAATTTTAGACCCATTCACATCTCAGTTATTTCTCTGTCCAGAAGATACATACATATGATAGATCGTACCTTAGAGCCGGTCCATACTATCCCAGAACTCCCAAACGGGAATTGCAAGCCTGATTGGCAGTCCCGTGCAGTGCTTTGTGACCCCCGTTATCTTATCAACATTTACTCTTTTCTACTTACATTTAAATACATTACACATGGAACTAATCACGACTGACTATTAATGTATAAAACATCCATGCGGATTTATGACGTTATTTATGTTTTCGTCCAAATCTGCGATTTTTTTTTTGCTTATGCTAATTATCGAGAAAGCAAGCTATAGAATTCACTATTGTTTAACCATAATGTTGAATATGTTAAATTATTCTACTTTTTAACAAGAAAAACCTCAAGTTGATGTTAAAAAATGCCGCAAAACATTGTTGATTTATTTAAGATGGAATGATCTTCTATGACATGTCTCTAATTTGTAATTAGATACTTTGTATTAATATTCAATATTTCTAGTTGGTTTCTTCGCCTATATGATCCATTATTCTACATAGGTTACAATAAAAGGTGTATTTGACATAAATAATATCTTATAAAAGTTGAGATGTAGTAGGATTAGACTTTTATATATTCGGGTAGGTAGCACGAAATCCTTGCACCGGCTCTCCCTACCAAGCCGCTGAATCCTACAAATGAAGTCCAGAAAGTGGGTTAAGCTCTTTTTTCTACTTTTCCGTTCCATGTACGTTATGGACGTAGGAAACCCCATCCTCCACAACTTCCTCTTCTTTTTAGCTTTTAGCAACGTTTCTTTTTATATCCTTCCGAGTCCATCTTCTGTCATCCATTTACACAATATGTCTTGTGAGTGTCAGACTTGCTAACAGTGCTACCTAGAAATATCTCCTAGAAATTTCAACTCTCGTTTTCGGATAGGAATTTTAAGTGTCCTTTTTTAGTTAAAATTTCTTCTAACTTCTTCATTGCATAGATACACCGTTCATGGTATTCAGATATTCCGCCATTAGACCCCTACCTATAACGCATCTTCATCTATAGGATAATTGTCTCTTTCATACCGGGTGGTTTATTTGAAGAAAAAATTCACTAATTAAAATTTTAAACCTTAATAAATTACTTTTGTTCGTTTATTAAAAAAAGGTGTGACTTTTTTTTTGGTGCTGCATTGTCTCAATGCTGAGTTGCCTCGGCTCTCAGTCGGAGGTTGGCGGTGTTGAGTGGTCCTGCACTCTTTTTGTTTTTATATTGATGTAATGTTCATTTGCAGAAGCGACAACATCATTTCTACGACATTACTGCCAACATATTGGACGATTGTATAGTAACTGGCCATGGTTAAATTTAGTTGAAAAATTGACAAAGTCATCAATATGCAATAAGAAAAAGTAGAAAAAACAGGCCAAAATAAAACTAAGCAAACGGTATATACGAAAGTTAAAACTAGGCAAAGAAATAGTAGCATGGAACAGGCTTGCCTCCCCGAGAGTAAAACACTACGCCTCCTTGGCCTCACACACTCTCAGCGGACCTCAAGTGGAAAGACTATATCGAATCCATTGCTAAATCCGTTGCTATGAAAGTCACTTCTCTGTGCAGGGCCCAGAAGTTTTTCCCGTCTGAATCTATCCTGCACATATATAAATCTACCATCCGCCCGTGTATTGAATACTGCTGCCACATCTGGTCAGGTGTCCCTGCTATTCTCCTCGGGGTTCTTGACAAAATACAACGGAGAATCTGTAATGTGATCGATACCGACTTGGCAGACCGGCTGCAGTCTCTCTCTCACCGGCGTGATGTGGCTTCCCTGTGCCTCTTCGATAAATACTTTCACGGCTTCGGCTCCGATGAACTTAGATCACTGGTGCCCCCTAGGTATGAATTTGCATGAGATACTAGATTAGCAAGTAGGTTCCACCCTTTTACAGTGAAACCAATAAAATGTAACAGCAATTTCTACTCCAACAGCTTCTTTTCTCGCACTTTCTGCCTGTGGAATTCCCTTCCACATACTTGCTTCCCCGACAGCTACAATCTCCAGGAGTTTAAATGTAAGGTCAATAGAGACCTCATAACACACGAACTCGCATCCATTCTCTCAAACACTCTTCCCATCTACATCCTTACACGTCTATCCCCCTCCTTCCGACATTTCCTATACCTAACGACTCTTTCTCAACACTTTCCCCTACGTAACCCCCCGCGCAATAGTGGCAATCGAATGCCTTGCTTGTTGTGAAACGATTAAAAAGAAATAATGTTAACACAGTAAGAATTGTATTCATACGCAAAATTGAAACAGTTAAGTGGTTATAGCTTTCTGAGTTCAAGACGAGAGAGAACAAAACATAGTGCATGTGATCAAGAATTTGTCCATTTTTATTGGTTACAAAAAATCCCAGCAGGCATCTTCATGATTTCTCAGTAAATGTGATATCTTAAATATGTTGTACGTAATTTTATAATTTCAACTATCGATATTTTGCTAATAATTTTATAGAGTAAACGTATATCTTTAGGCATATGCAGGGTGCGATGGTCAAATTGTCGTCTAAATTATGCAAAATTGAAAATAAAATTGGCATCTGATTTTAACAGATACCTTTACCAAAAGTTACATAAAAATATCTTATATATTCCGATTTTAGTTCCACATACTCACGCAGAAAGAAAAATACTGGATTTTAAAATTAAATACATATAGGCTAGGGTGAAATAGGGTCTTATGTATTTTGAATCTTTATAAATATTTCAATAGTTAAACATTTTTTAGATACACTTAAAACATTTTTCTTTAAAACAACATTTAAAAGTATTATTACAGTTAGATTTACGTTTAAAAATATTCAGACGCTGTTGCTTTCTGTATCACGTGACGGACGCTCCTCGCGACGGACGCTCCTCGCGACGGACGCTTCTAGTTTAAATTTTAAAATCATTTATTTCTGATGGAAGGCCGAGGCCAGTCTGAAATATATATATATATATATATATAATAGAAATAAATAAATACTGTCAAAAAAATACATTTTCAACTTACAACTTTGTAGTAGTTTTACCTATACATATTAAGACAGTATACGTGGATTATTATCATTATAAAAATATCTTTAGATACTAAAGAGTAAATTTATTCAATAAAATCACCAATGGGTTTAAGCAATCTTTCTAAACGATTTTGGAATCTTCTGTATCTCTTCTGGATGGTCTCCTTGTTTAAGGTGGTGAAAGCAGACATAATTCTTGCTTTCAGTTTATCTTTGATGTAACAAGAAACTTTGTGGGTCTTTCGCTCTATTGCACCCCACATATAATAATCAAGGGGATTGTAGTCTGGGGAATTAAGTGGCCAGATGTAAGGGGTGGTGGGTCGCAAAAATTGTCTACCAGCCATGAGTATGGGACATGGTTCTGAGTCCTGTTTCCAGCAGCCTCCCTCTTGATTCAGGGCAGAACTATTTCCTCAAGACCTCTGATGTAGGCCTCTGTGATGAGTTTGAGGCCCTGTGGAAATATCATTGGAGGTATAATGTCACCATCAGTAGAAATCCAAACACTCTGAAAAATTCGTAGTGATGCTTCCGGCGTGAATGCCAAGCAGCACAGCATCATCATCATCATCATCATCATTTATCCATCACACACAGATGGTGCATAGGGTAGGAACTTTTTGTTGCTGTTTCTGTAACAAACCGTTTTTTACGGGGCAGGGTTGTTAGCCCTGCACCCAACCCCCAAACCTGGGGGACCGGTGGACCATTCTTGGTCTTTACAGCACCTGGTATTCCCAAATGGTCACCTATTTAAGTACTGACCAGGCTCGATGTTGCTTAACTTCGGTGATCGGACGGGAACCGGTGTATTCAACACGATATAGCCGTAGACTTAGCAGTACAGCATACCATTTTCAATTTTTTAATAGACTGAATTGCGTCGTGATCCTCTTTTTCTCACAGACGGGGCACAATAGATCTTAATATTCTGTGTAGGAATACACATGGAACTAATAGAAAAACAAATATCGAATTTGCGCTAAATTAAAAAATGTAAAATAGCGACAATTCACCTGTCCAGTAGTTTGTAGATTATAACATGTATCGCAGGGTAATTTTTTTAATAAAAATGTATTGCTGAGAATTTTACTAAAGGAATCTATTTTTAAACCTTCACTGTGAATAAAGAAGAGATTTTTGGATTGTTATACGATGTCTGTTCTTCAATATGACAGTGAATGCTGGACAATCCCATCAAAGATGAAGAAAAGACTTGAAGCAACCGAAATGTGGTTCTACAGAGTGATACTGAGGATACCATGAATAGGACTTGTGAGCAATTATGTTTTGGAGAGGATGGACAGGAAATAAAAACGAATGCTTAACATCAGGAAAAGACAGCCAAAGTTTCTGTGACATTTAGTGAGAAAGGAAAGTTTGGAGAATCTGATGCTCATGGCATAGATAGAGGAAAAGAGAGACAAGGGAAAGCAACGCATGACATACTTGATAGCCTTGAGCAGATGGATGGCGGACAGAGGCTTGAGTGGTATAAGAGGATAAGGATTGTTAAGAGTTACTATGAACAGGATGATATGGAGGGTTATGATCGACTGCGTTCTGAAGTGACACGACACATAGAAAGGAAAAATAAAGGAAAGACTTGAGAGAACCGAAATCTGATTCTACAGAAGGATGCTGAGACTTTTTATTGCCATTTTCCTTAAAACTTTCTAGCTGACTGCATAAAAGGACGAACCCAAAATGCAAATTACAAATGGGAAACGCCAAAATTAGCCCAGCACAAAGAATTAAAAGCGTTTTAATAGAACACGGAAAATCTTACACTGACATACGAAGATGTATTGGGATGGTCAAAGATGCATTCCGAAAGTTAAGCAAAGTATTAAGAGAGAGAAAATATTGTTAGAAACAAATAAAAGTGTATTGAACTGTTACGAGATATCTGTCCTTCTGTGTGGCAGTGAATGCTGGACAATTTCCTTAAAGATGAAGAAAAGACTTGAAGCAACAGAAATGTTGTTCTAGGGAAAGATGCTGAGGATACCATGAACCGAACACGTGAGCAGCGAGACGGTTTTGGAGAGAATGGAAACGAAAAGGCAACTACTTAATACTTAACACGGAAAAGACAACTGAAGTTCCTGGGACATGTAATTCAGGAAGGAGGGCTTAATTATATATAATTATGTAAATTAATAAATATACATATGGGGATGCACATACGTATAAAATACTATTCAGGTGTTAATAAAACAATGCTGTATGTAGTGTAAACAGAGCTATTATATATGTTAATAAATATACATATTATACTATGTTGATGACAAAACTCGGAGTTTCATATGTTACGCAGTTATCACGTGCATATTACAAATTCTAATATTCGTAACATGCATCGTATCGCATGAAACTCCGAGTCGTGGCATCGATGTAGAATAATATGTATATTGATTAATATATATATATATATATATATATATCGCACACATCACACATTATGTTGGTGTTAATAAAACAATATTCGATGTAATATAACAGATCTATATAAAAATTCTCCTGACTACTTTTACATCATTTATGTACTGAAAAGAAAAAAAAACATCATAAGATCACAGTAAAAATATATAACAAAACTTCACCATAGGACCTTGTCTCTAATTTTTAAAGAAACCTACATAAAAGAGAAATTTCTGCCTAAATACCCAATACATACATACATACATACATACACACACATATATATATATATATATAGTAAACTCTTTTATCCTAAACGATAAATGAGGCTCAGCAGTGGATTGTGCCCTTTCTTTTACACTTATGCATGGGATTTCTGTTCTGCATGAACTTGGGTTGAATTATTAGCCTCCAGCTACTAATCAACCTGCACTAACATTTATTTAAAATAGCCAGTTGCTTGTGCGTCACAAAGGACACCCTCTCCGTCAAAAAACCGTAGCCCATACAGGTGCTCTGTCTGCCACACGTTAGGTGTTTTGTGATGATCGTATGTTATATTATCACGGAGTTTGACTCACTCGGGGTCTTAAATACATTGGGTAGGAGGGCTTGTGTCTTGGGAGCGCCCACGACGATTTTTCTCAGGCTTCAAAAAGCACTCACACATGTACACACACAGACACACACACACAGAGACACACACACGCACATGATGCAAATATTCTACACTCATAGTACATATTTGCATACCCGTCCCACACGTGCACACACACACACACACACATGCATTGTATTCACATAACATACACACACACTCACACACACGCAAACTCTTTGATCTATAAATGGGATCCTAATAGCTACTACCACTACCAGCCTAAGTGAAACTGGGAGTAATAGCATTTAAGGGGTAACTTTAAATTCTCCAATACTCCAAACAGTAAATTTAGAGCCACACCACCTGTTGAATTTTATATGTCGTACCCAGAACAATGCACAGAATGTTTTAAAAATGGATGGTATAACACAGGACTGTGTTCTTTATACATAAATAATGAAAAAAAAAAAAAAAAAGAAAGAAAAGAAAAGAAAAGAAAACGCCCATGAACATATGCCCGGAAACGCTTATTTTCCAAGTTATAAGCTAACCAGAATATCTTTATCTTCCACCCACTGGTGGCATCGAATTCGCTAAGTAGCGGAGCAGACAACCAGTCAGATCACTTTTTCGCCGCCAAACGGGCAGGACTTCTCCCTAGTTTCTCGCGTGTGAAGTATGGCTGGAAAATTGTTCGTGGTGGATGCTGATTGGACACGTACTCAAATCAGAAGGGGGCAGATACACACTTTGTATATGGTTTGGCGGACGGTAACGCTGTACAAGCTCGTTGTCTCTCCCAGGAAAGATTCCCACACCGACAATATCCCGATAGGAAAACATTTGTTAATATCTATTCCCAAATATCCTCTCTCACTGCTGGCATTATTTACATTTCGTGAGAATATTACACGCTATGAAATTGGACTTTCTCTGAAAATGGCCTGGTGGGTGAATATCTCTCAAATCAGTCGGCTTAAGGCGAACAGTTGTTGTAGTCGCACTGATGAGCTGTGATACTGCGAAACAGACATGTGTGTGTATGCAAATAAATACAAAATGGTCTTTATTATAATAGGGAAGATTACGCGATTGTGCGTACCTGAGTAGTCGTTTTGTTAACCCTCTAGGGCCATTCGTATCATATTGGTGGGGGATCTGTTTATTACTTCATAACAATATAGAACTGATCCCCCACTTTATAACAAGTAGAAGCCTTAACCCTCTAGGGCCATTCGTATCATATTTGATACAGTATTTCCCTATAAGGAAACATTTGGTATTTCCCTATAAGGAAACATTTGGTATTCATTGACTGAGCAGTCAGTACTGCTTTCATTTGAAATTTATAAAATATTTCTCTTAAAAAATTTTTCAGGAAAATATTTCTTTCAAGGCTTGTTTTCATACTGTATCAAATATGATACGAATGGCCCTAGAGGGTTAATTTCAACGCAATAATTTAGTTTTAGGGTTGTGCGTTGTGATGCAATGGATATCGACTCGGAACAACAAACCAGTGGAGCCGAGTTCGAATTCCAGTTGAATTCCTTGCATTTACTTACGGATAAATACCTTTGGAAAAGGTATTAATCCGTCTCTTCCCACCAGTTATGAGTTAAATAATAGGGCAGATTGGGTTCTATAGCCTTGATCAGCAACCAGTCTACCGCAGAAAGAAATGGCAGCCTACTGCGGGATAATCTTATGCCCAGTCAGTCATGTCTCTTTCGAGACATCATCGCCCAAGCGTGTATCATGTATGGCACTTAACTGACTGGATTTTGTTTTTTCTTTCATACTTTAATGGGAAAAGCAAATGAAATTCAGTGCTAAGAGACAGTAGTTGATCGTGAAGAAAAACAAAATTAATGATTAAAACTGAGATAAATCCTATTTACATGAAGCCTAATGATGAACGTTGACACTGAGTCGAACTGGAGCGCTCAGCTAATCCCGAATTGACAGAAACAGGAACAAAATTTATACTTAAGTCTTCAGTTTTTGATCTCATTCAGTTTGTTTCAGTCTAGAAACGTTTTGACTCGCTGTTTCTTTTTACTTTTTCGGATCCGTTTCTTTGGTTCAGTCTTTACAAAATATTTTTGATGTAAATTTTCTTTTACACTGACTTAGTCTTTCATTTTTTTGCTTCTTTCTTTCTTTTTGATTCTTTTGGATTTAACTCTCATTGTTGCTTCGACGTATTTTATTTGATTATTTGGTAAATGGCACAGAGATAATGCTATTTTGGATAAATTTGAAGGGGAAAAGTGAAGGGAATTAAAACTAACATTTACCGATTATTTTTTTATGTATTTTACACTATCTTCACTAATTTTCTTTCTTTCTTTCTTTCTTTCTTTCTTTCTTTCTAATACCTTTTCTTTCTTTCTTTTAAAGTTAAACCGCTAACAAATTTATTTTACACTGCCTTCCTTCATTTTCTTTATTTCTTTCAATTTCCTCTGTTTTCTTTCTTTCCTTTTTTTTTATCCTCCGCTTCTTTCTTTCTTTCTTTCTTTCTTTCTTTCTTCATGCATGTCAATTCGCTGGACTAATATTTAAAAAAATCTATTATCATTATCAATTCTTTTTCGATATTAATCGAATATAAAATTTCTCGCCCACGTCAAAAGAATCGTTGTAATCAATTACACGCGCACGAACACGGAGAAAATCGTACAAATAGATAGATAGATAGATAGATAGATAGATAGATAGATAGATAGATAGATAGATTCTTGTTTCCTGAAGTCTTCTCATTCTATTACACTCACAGAGACGCCTTAAATCTTAGGGACATTATCACATGATTTGTGCAAATTGATTAATAGATAAATATATATTCACTCACATATATATTCTTTCATACACATATACAAGTAAAGATACTTGTATACATGCACGCAATCTTTTTTATACGCACATATATACATTTCATATATATATATATCCAAGTATGGGTGAAATAATATTCTTTGTCCAAAGAAACACTATTTTTAAAAAAGTGCTCAATACAAAGTAGAGCTGATAATATTTATTCAGAAATTATAACATGGATATGTTACAATATCACTACAAAAGTAGCTATTTTGTTTCGACACTTCTTGTGTCTTGTGAAGTGATGTGGTTTATTGTAAATTGAATGGTTTTAAAAGGTTAAAAACAAGCAAAACCCCTTTAATCAGGGAGGCATTGTTGTATGTCCAATGTGGACCAAGCAGAGTAAAGCATCTTCTAATTTGGAGAATATGTGGTTAGACTTAAAAATAATTTTGTTGGGCATTGGTATTAAAATTTGATTAAATTGAGATCAGCATTATTAATTAACTATTATATCTATTTTATTTTTGTTGCGAAATTAAAAAAAAATTATTTTAGTTTAACAATTTAGTAAATTTAGAAATTTATTCATATATTAAACGAGGAAGATAAAGAACGCATACATAAATAAACCTACAAACATCCACACATGGAAAAATAGACGAGTATATTCACAAACACTGGCAAACAGACACATATACAGATTAATATACCCACGCATATATACATACACAAATTACAAAATTTAGCCTTTATCGACTTGTCAGTTTGTCCGTTAACTTTTAAACAGACTAAATTGTTACATATTGGATACAGTCAAGGCGAATTCATAACGTGACCAGCCCTGGATGAATGAGGTCGGGAGAGGCATAATCATATTTCAATGCATGACCATATAAACAGAATTAAATATATACTTACGCAAAAATACAAGCTAAAGTTAAATGCGTATGCACGTGCAAAACGTCATACATATACATATATATGCTAAGCTCCATATCGTTCATATGAAGTTATGCCTGTGGGCCTCAGTTGTCTAGCTCGCGTGTGTGTGTGTGTCTGCGCACGTCAATGGTTGTACAAGTGTTAATTTATATCTGTGTTTGCATAAAAGGCGTCACAACAAATATTCCTCCCAAAGTTCATCCCACGTTCACAAAAATTCATTAATATTCATCTCTGCATATATCTAGAATTTTAAATAAAAAATTAAAACAGTTTGTTAGACGCGATCTAGACGCCTTGACTGTATCCAACATGTGACAATATAGTCTGTTTAAAAGTAATTTATTTATTATCTGCCCGCATATTCTCCAAATTAGAAGTTGCTTTACTCTGGTCCACATTGTACATACAATAATGCCTCCCTGATTAAAGGGGTTTTGCTTGTTTTTGACCTTTTAAAACCATTCAATTTACAATAAACCACATCACTTGACAAGACACAAGAAGTGTCGAAACAAAATAGCTACTTTTGTAGTGATATTGTAACATATCCATGTTATAATTTCTGAATATATATATATATATATATATATATATATATATATATACATGCACACACAAATACATGTATATATATTTTTTTTTCAATTCGACAATATTTCTCATTATTATAAAGGTTAATTGATACACGTGTAGCCACTACTGTTGCTAAAAAAAGGGTTATTTAATGTACATCGGCTTACATTATATAAAATCTGTCGAAAAGTATAACTAATTTAAGGAGACTTTCGATAATTTAGGTCGGTAGAGGTTGTAAATGAACAGACTTGTCTACTGAAACGCGTGTACCCAAAACTGGAAAGAGATCCATGACTGATTAGGCAGAAAGTTTTCCCGTAGTACGTTGCCTTAACTTTCTGCGGTAGACTGGTTGCCAACCAAGGCGATAGAATCCAATTTGTACTGCTATTCAACACATAGCTGGAAGGAGAAGAGATGGATTCAGAACTTTTCCAAGTGGGAAGTGAATGAAAAGAAATTCGACTGAGTGTAATTCGGGGTGAGCGTAAGCTATTATAAACAGAGAAGGATACCGTTTCCATGAAACATTTCATGGTCCTGGTGTATGTGAGGAACCAGTACCATGTCATGCTGCAACTCTTCATAATGCAAAACTTTGGGCTGATGGAGCCGCTTTTTTAGTTCACATGTAAATTGGAACCCTGTCTACCATTTTGACTGTCCTGTAAACCGGAACTCTAGTTAAAATCGAACCCATGTCTAACTTTTGATTTAAGAGTAAACGAACATATAACGACCGTTTGTGACTCCAGTGGATGTCAATGAATTTCTTCTTCTTCTTCTTCTTCTTCTTCTTCTTCTTCTATGTGCCATGCCTCTTCAGGACGTAGGCGATCATGGCCATTAACATTCTCTGTTCCTTTTAGCTTTTAACAACTTTTCTCTTGTTATATATTCCAAATCCTGCTCTGCTATACACTTGCTTAAGCCCATCAAGTATGCTACGCGTTGCGTTTTCCTGTCTCTCTTCCCCTTTCTCCGTTCTGAGAGTATCAAATTCTCTAAGCCCTCTTTCCTTTTCGTTTCTAACTCTCTAAAACTTCGTTGTTGTTCACATGTTCGGTCCGTGGTATCCTCAGCATCCTTCTGTAGAAACACATTTCGGTTGCTTGTACACTGTGATGAGATTGTCCATCAATCAATGCAATATAGGGGGATAGATATCACATAAAAATCCAGTACTCTTTTCTTTGTATCGAACGAAACTTTTCTGTCTTTCAATACTCTGCTTAGCTTTTTGAATGCATTTTTGATCATGCCAATACGCCTCTAAATTTCAGTGTCACCCTTACTGTCCTCTGTAAATTTCTGTACCCACTTCATTATAGTATTCCCGACCTGTAATTGGCAAAATGAACTCCGGTAAAAAATACCAGTGAAAACGTTAATTTTAAAAAATTACGATATGAACTCCGTGAAAAAAAAAGTTACTGAAACTTTAGGTTTGAAATTTCCAGAAATTCAGTCGCTGTTGGCCTCTAGGTCGAATGGTCTAGTGGAGATAGGCGTTGGAGAGTTCCAGTGAATTGACCTAAAGAGTTGTGTGTTCAATATCAGGCTACAGCAATAATGAACAAATAACTTTGAAAGGGGGATAACTCATGGCTACCAGAAGATGATTAGTATTTTCTTCTTTCGCACTTTTTGCCTGTGGAACTCTCTTCCAGATTTTTTTTTTTAGTCAACTTTGATCTTCAAAAATTTAAGATTTTCCATTACCTGGAAAGTAGAGCGCTTCGAGGAGGCTTTCTTTGAACCTGTGACCCTGATATTTTCAACTCATTGAATTGACTTTATAGCCGTAACAGTATAATTCTGATATAATTCAGTATAAGTCACATGTTGCCCTTATTGGGAGGGACAACTCAATAATGAGTCGTAGAGAGTCACTTGAGAGTCTCTAATGAGTCTGAAGAGTCAGTGCGAGTCAGTGAAGAGTTAGTCACACTTCCGGTGGCGTACCGCAAGTAATCACGTATACACACGTCTTACGACGGATTGGACTCTTGTATCTTTCTAGTGTAAATATTACTAATCACTTCTGTACATACTAACCGTCTTTCCGCGGAATACAACTTATATTCTGATTCTGTTGTTGAGTTATTTATACTTGGCGACATAACAATCACCCACCCAGAAACTTGAAAAAAGTTTATCTACTTTTCAAGATAAATACATATTTCAGTCTTTGAATAGATTTACGGCAATGATCTATCTATCTATCTATCTATCTATCTATCTATCTATCTATCTATCTATTCGTTATCTTAGTTTAATATATTGGCATCCTATAGAGTTTACTATGGCATGTAGGCGAACTGATATTTAATAACAGTACTCTCTTCTGTGTTTCTAACGAAAATGTTCTGATTCTTAATAATTTGCTGAGCTTTTGAAATGCATATTTGGCTATCCCGATGCGCCTTCGAATTTTAGTGTTGCACTTTACATCGGCTGTTAAAAAAACGATGATATTTAAATGTTTGCTCATGTTTGAATTTGACATCAGCAATTTGTAATTCGAATTTTGGACCCTTTCTTCTCCGAACAACAAAAAATTCTAACTACTTGCAAATTGTGTTTAGTCCTTTCTTCTCGCTTTCCTTCACAATCTTTTATTCAAGATCTATTAGTTTCCTGTCTGTGCTTTCTGTGTCATCTACATATCTCATGCTGATAAGATAGTGGCCACCAATAATGAATCATGATAAGACATTCAATCCTCTGAATCGTCTGGCTGTATAAGATGAAAAAGTTCAATGAGAAAACATATCCTTGTCTTACACGCCTTTCTGTTTTTTATATCTAAGTCAGTTAAGTGCCATACGTGATACACGTTCTGAGCGATCATGTTCCGAAAGAGACATGAGTAACTGGGCATAAGATTATCCCGCCGTAGTTTGTCATTGCTTTCTGCGGTAGACTGGTAGACCACCAAGGCTATAAAACCCAACCTGTTTTGTTATTTAACCCATAACTGATGAAGGAGAAAACGGGATAACCGGTTTTTTTCTTGCTACAGCGGGATGCGAAGCTGTGAAGAGAATTTCGATAATGTGTTATTAGAGCGAGTTAGAAGAAATGACGTTTGAGCAAATCATGAAAAATCGTAAAAAAAAGAATAGTTAGTTAAGTGCCATACGTGATACACGCTTGGATGATCATGTCTCGAAAGAGACATGACTGACTGGGCAGAAGATTATCCAGCAGTAGGTTGCTATTGCTTTCTGCGCTAGAATGGTTGCCGACCAAGGCTACAGAACGCAACCTGTTTTGTTATTTAACCCATAACTGGAGAGAGGAGACGGATTAATACCTTTCCCAGGGGTATTTGTGCGTTAGTGAATACAAGAAATCCAAATGGAATTCGAACTCGGAATTCCGATTTGTTGTTCCAGGTCGATATCCACTGCACCACAAGGTACATCCTTTGTATATCTACTGGACTAATTTTCCATCTATGGATAAGCAAATATTCCAGCTGATTATAACGTATTAACCAAATCTTGATAAATGTTCCTAAGCGGATACCTCGTCCGTCTTGATCTAAGCAGAAACATTGGTTGTGCGGTTGGTGGGGATTTCGTTTTTCTCCGTTTGTTGTGATAGTTATAACGTTTCGAATAGTCTAAGATATTATTTGAAGTGAAGCCACCTACCAATTCGTAGAATTAAAAAGAATTTGATCGCTGCAGTGGGTTTGTTTTTCATTTTTTAAACCCAAAATCAGAAACCGATTATATTCGACAAAAGAAGATCCCCCAAATTATTATTACGCCACACTGTGATCCATACAAAAAATTATTCGGATTATAATTTTGCTTTTAATAATTTTATAATAATTTTAATAATTTTAATAATTCATATTGTTTTCAAAAACATTTTTCTTCTTTCTTTTGTTTTCTTTATTATCTTTTACCTCATACCAGTTTTCAAATTAGTTTTTCAAAACCCCTTTCTTTCAAATTTTTCTTCATTTGCATTAAGGTTTTCTAATTCATTTTTCAAAATCCTTTTATTTCAAATTTTTCTTCATTTTCCTTAAGGTTTTATAATTAGTTTTTCAAAATCTTTTTCTGTTAATTTTTTTTCATTTTCATGAATGTTTTCTAATTTGTTTTTCAAAATCTTTTTCTTTCAAATTTTTCTTAATTTTCAATAATGTTTTCTAATTCGTCTTTCAAAATCCTTTTCTTGAATGTTTTTAAAAAATTTTATTAGGGTTTTCAAATTCGTTTTTCAAATCATTTTCTTTCAAATTGTTTTTCATCTTCTTCACGATTGCCTAATTTGTTTTTCAAAATCCTTTTCTTTCAGATTTTTCTTCATTTTCATTAAGGTTTTCAAATTCGTTTTTCAAAATCCTTTTCTTTAAAATTTCTCCATATTTTCATTAATGTTTTCTAATTCGTTTTTCAAAATCCTTTTCATTCAAATTTTCATTTTCATTCACGTTTACAAATTCGTTTTTCAAAATCCTTGTCATTCAAATTTTCATTTTCATTCAGGTTAACAAATTCGTTTTTCAAAATCCTTTTCTTTCAAATTAAATTGATTTTCATTAAAGTTTTTAATTCGTTTTTCAGAATCCTTTTCTATCAAGTTTTTCTTCATTTTTCTCAAGATTGTCTAATTTGTTTTTCAAAATCCTTTACTTTCAAATTTTTCTTTATTTTCATTAAGGTTTTCAAATTCATTTTTCAAAATTATTTTCTTTCAAATTTTTCTTAATTTTCAATAATGTATCCTAATTCGTCTTTCAAAATCCATTTTTTCAATTTTTCTTCATTTTCCTTAAGGTTTTATAATTAGTTTTTCAAAATCTTTTTCTATCAATTTTTCTTCATTTTTATTAAAGTTTTTTAATTTGTTTTTCAAAATACTTTTCGTTCAAATTTTTTTTCATTTTCATTAAGGTTTTCTCATTTGTTTTTTAAAATCATTTTCTTTCAAATTTTTTTTCATTGTCATTAATGCTTTCTAATTCCTTTTTCAAAATAATTTTCTTTCACATTTTTTTGATTTTCATTAAGATTGTCTAATTTGTTTTTCAAAATCATTTTCTTTCAATTTTTTTTTCATTTTCATTAATGTTTTCTTTTTCATTTTTCAAAATTATTTCCTTTTAATTTTTTATTTTCATTAAATGTTTTGAATTCGTTTTTAAAAATTCTTTTCTTTCAGTTTTTTTCATTTTCATTAAGATTTTCAAGTTCGTTTTTCAAAGTCCATTTCTTTTAAATTTTTTTCATTTTCATTAATGTTTTCTAATTTCTTTTTCAAAATCCTTTTCTTTCAAATTTTTCTTAATTTTCAATAATGTTTTCTAATTCGACTTTCAAAATTCTTTTTTTCATTTACATTAAGGTTTTTAAATTCGTTTTTTAAATAATTTTCTTTTAAATTACTCTTCATTTTCCTCTCGATTGTCTAATTTGTTTTTCAAATTCTTTTTTTTCAAATTTTTCATTTTCATTAAGGTTTTTAAATTCATTTTTCAAAATCCTTTTCTTTCAAATTTTTCCATATTTCATTAAGGTTTTCAAATTCGTTTTTCAAAATCCTTTTCTTTCAAATTTAGCTTAATTTACATTAGGGTTTTCGAATTCGTATTTCAGAATCTTTTTCTATCAAATTTTTCCTCATTTTTCTAAAGATTGTCTAATGTGTTTTTCAAAATCCTTTTCTTTCAAATTTTTCTTCATTTTTATTTAGGTTTTGAACTTTATTTTTGAACTTTTTTATTTTCAAATTTTCTTCATTTTCATGAAAGTTTTCAAATTCGTTTTTCAAAATCCTTTTCATTCAAATTTTTCCTTATTTTGAATATTGTATTCTAATTCGTTTTTCAGAATCTTTTTCTTTCAAATTTTAATTCATTTTTGATAAGGTTTTCTAATTCGTTTTTCACATTCGTTTTCGTTCAAATTTTTCTTCATTTTCAGTAATGTTTTTAAATTCGTTTTTCAAAATCCTTTTCTTTCAAATGTTTCTTCATTTTTATAAAAACTTTCAAATCCTTTTTTAAAATCATTTTCTTTCAAATTTTTCTTGATTTTCATTAAGGTATTCAAATTCGTTTTTCAAAATCCTTTTCTTTCAATTTTTTAAATTTCTATTAAGGTTTTCTAATACTTTTTAAATACCTTTTCTTTCAAATTATTTTTCATTTTCCTTCTGATTGTCTAAGTTGTTTTTCAAAATCTTATTCTTTCAATTTTTTCTTTCTAATTTGTTTTTCAAAATGATTTCTTTTAATTTCTTATTTTTCTGTGTCGTCTTTACTGTTTACAAATTCGTTTATTTAAATCATTTTTTCAATGTTTTTCATTTTCTTTAATTTTTGTTGATTTCCTTACATTTTAGGTTTTCTAATTCGTTTTTGAAAATGCTTTTTGTTCAAATTTTTCTTTATTTTAATTAAAGTTTTCAAATTCGTTGTATTAAATTATTTTCTTTCAAATTTTTCTTCATTTTCATTAAGGTTTTCAAATTCGTCTTTCAAAATCCTTTTTTAAAATTTCTTTTCATTTTCATTAAGGTTTTCTAATTCGTTTTACAAAATCCTTTTCTTTCAAATTCTTCTTCATTCTCATTAAAGTTTTTAAATTCGTTTTTCAAATTCGTTTTCTTTTAAATAATTCTTCACTTTCATAAAGGTTTTCTAATTTGTTTTTCAAAATCGTTTTCTTTCAAATTTTTCTTTATTTTCCTCACAATTGTCTAATGTGTTTTCAAAACCCTTTTCTTTTAAATTTTTCTTCATTTTCATTAAGGTTTTTTAATTCGTTTTTCAAAATAATTTCCTTTTAAATTTTTCTTCATTTTCCTAATGATTGTCTAATTTTTTTTTCACAAGCCTTTTCGTTCGAATTTTTCTTCATTTTTATAAAGTATTTCTAATTCGTTTTTTAAAATCATTTCTTCTTGATTTTTATTAAGGTTTTCAAATTCGTCTTTCAAAATATTTTTTCTTTCAAAATTTTTTTCATTTTCATTAAGGTTTTCTAATTCCTTTTTCAAATCCTTTTCTTTCAAATTTTTTCTTCATTTTCATTAATGTTTTTATTAAGTTTGTCAAATTCGTTTTTCAAAATCATTTTTTTTCAAATTTTTTTCATTTTCATTAAGGTTTACTAATTCCTTTTTCAAAATCCTTTTCTTTAAAATCATTCTTTATTTTGTTATCAACTTTCCCGTTTTCAAGTTTGTTTTTCAAAGTCATTCTCTTTAATGTTGTCATCGTTTCTTTTATTATCTTTTAAGTTTTAAAATACGTATTTTAAAACATCTGTCGAATTTATTCCTCATTTTCCTTACCTTTTTGATGTTTTCTAATTTGTTTTTCAAAATGATTTCTTTTAATTTCTTATTTTTCTGTCGTCTTTACTGTTTACAAATTCGTTTATTTAAATACTTTTTTCAATGTTTTTCATTTTCTTTACTTTTGTTGATAGCCCGTTGTCACAGAGGACAAGCAGACTGTTGCTCACATTGATATGCGAAACATAACAATGAGGACGCCAATAGGATCTATGATTTCACTGGACGACCCAAAACACGTAGAAACCTGGATGAGAACTTTTGCGGCATTTGCAAGAGTAAAGAAATTAAAAGACTCAAAACTGATGAAAGAGAAAAAGGGATAACCGATTTCATTTCTTGCTACAGCGGGATGCGAAGCTGTGAAGAGAATTTCGATAATGTGTTATTAGAGCGAGTTAGAAGAAATGACGTTTGAGCAAACCATGAAAATCGTAAAAAAAGAATAGTTAGTTAAGTGCCATACGTGATACACGCTTGGATGATCATGTCTCTAAAGAGACATGACTGACTGGGCAGAAGATTATCCAGCAGTAGGTTGCTATTGCTTTCTGCGGTAGAATGGTTGCCGACCAATGCTACAGAACGCAATCTGTCCTGTTATTTAACCCATAACTGGAGGGAAGAGACGGATTAATACCTTTCCCAAGGGTATTTGCGCGTAAGTGAATGCAAGGAATTCGAACTCGGCTTCTCGATTTCTCGTTCCGAGCCGATATCCACTGCACCACGACGCGCATAAAAAAGAACAAAAAGAACATAAGACCCAAAAAAAAGTTGGTTATAGCTGAAAAACGTTGTTAGAAACAAGACATGCACTACAGGAGGTCAATTATGCAATACTTACATAGATAGAAAAAAATGAGTAGCTTATCGTGAATTTGAAAAATTAGGACGACCGAAAATGAGAAAAAACTACATACAACTAAAGAAATTTGAATAAACGACCATAAAAAATGGGCTCATTTCAAGCCAATTTTGAAACCGACAAGCGTTTTAAAATAATTCCCATTACAGTTGTCAGTCAGTTAACTGCCATACGTGATAAACGCTTGGGCGATCATGTCTCGAAAGAGACTGGGCAGAAGATTACCCCGCAGTAGGTTGCCATTACTTTCTATAGTAAACTGGTTGCCAGCCAAGGTTATAGAACCTAATCTGTCCTACTATTTAACCCATAGCTAGAGAGAAGAGACGGATTAATACCTTTCCTAAGGGTATTTGTGCGTAAGTAAATGTAATGAATTCAAATGGAATTTGAACTCGGCTCCCCGATTTCTCGTTCCGAGCCGATATCCACTGCACCACAAAGTACATTACAGTTGTAGCAAGCATACAAAGTCGCATTATTAGGGAATGATGTCGGAAAAGTAAACACAGCTAGACGAATCAATTCCATGGAAACCGAAGAAAATGTAAGGGGATTATTGAAATGCTTCAGTGTTTCCTTAAATGGTCGCTCTGTCATCGAACAGTTTTTTTTTTATCATTTCACCCCGAGCAAGGCGGAAACGCCACTGATGTGCAGGGGGCTACATAAATGTAAAAAGATTAATTAGAAAAGAGTGAGGAGTACAAGCTAGTTAGAAAGGAACAATAGAAAGCTGAGAAAGCAGGTGCGATGACAGATACATAGGTGGAGAGAAAGGGAAGGTTATACGGGGGTGGGGAGAGAGCTAGAGGCCAGTGGTTAGTAGATGAGTATTGACTTTGCATTTAAATTTCTGGAGGTTGTAGCCGTCAGGAAAGCAAGAATACGGGAGCGAGTTCCACAGGCGGGAAGTGCGAGAGAAGAAGCTGAAGGAGAAGAATTGTCGTCTGCATTTGGCTAACCTGAATGTGAATGGGTGGGACCCAGTTGCCAGTCTGGTTGCACGAGTAAACACCTGTTGAGGAGGCATCAGTGACTTAAGTTCGTCTGAGCAGAAGCCATGAAAGTATTTATAGAACAGACAGAGGGAGGCCACATTTCGACGATGGGGAAGTGGCTGCAGTCGAGCCGCCAGATCAGTCCCTATCACATTACAGACTCTCCTTTGGAGCCTGTCAAGAACACTGAAGAGAACGCCATATTATTTTTATTCTCTCTACTATTCTCCTTAATACTGAGTTTTGCTTTGTTTCTATTTTGAGTCTATTTAGAGAAAAACTATCTGTTTCCACCCAGTGTATTATTTTATTTTCAGCATTTTCTTGTTCTTCTGTTTTATTCTTGAACTGTAATCTTGATAAAGCATCTACATGAGAAATAGTGTTTTACGTACACTATGTCAAAATCGAATGCCATGATTTTTATTGTCCATCTCAAAATCCTTAACGATGTTATTTTTAGCAATTCTTTTTTTTTCGGATTGAATATCAATTCTAATAGTTTGTAGTCCGATTTTATTAAAAATCTTTTACCTATCAAAACGTTTCGTGTCCTCACCATGGTCCAAACTATTTCTAGAACTTCATTTTCAATATTCGAGTAGTTAGTTTCTGCTGATGTTAACGTTCTTAGTATATACATGATTAGGTGTTCTTTATGTGATAAAACAGCAGCAATCGCCTAGAGTTACTCATGGGGGTCTCCTATTAGTGGTGTTCTCGCCTGCCTATTTCTAGAGTTCTTAGAATCCAGTTCTTTCAAATATATTATACCTAACAATTCTACTTACTAAAGATACATATATAAAATCTTTTTATTTGACCCCATGACACCAACCTATTAAACTTAGTAACTAAACTCAATAAAATAGAACCTAACATCGAATTCACATATGAACTTGAAACTAGCAATTCGTTACCTTTCCTTGATATCTTAATGATACGTAATAACGATAAATGAGAATTTTAGGTTTACCGTAAACCTACCAACAAAAACGTTATTGTTAATTTCTATTCTCACCACAACCAAAGAATTAAATCTGATCAAATTGTAAGTTTCTACATTAGAGAATATGCAGCCCTAGTTATTTATCTGAAAAAAACATTTGAACTTCCCCACTACTCACACCATTTTATTCTCAGCACCAAAAAACAGGCTCATAAAATCCCCCAACCTCCAAAAAACGAATACCCCCAAAATCACACAAATTTCATAATACTATCTTATAACACATTTTCATATGAACTCTCAAATATCTTCTGGCCAGTCAGTTATGTCTCATTCGAGACATAATCGCCCAAGCGTGTATCACGCATGGAACTTAACTGACTGACAGTGACTACAGTGCAATAACGTATATATAGGGGAAACATCAGGAACTCTAAAAGCCTGGATCTACGAACATAAAAGAGACATAAGTTTAGACATTATTTCCAACTCTCTTGTATTACATCGAAATAACGTAGGACACACTTTTAATTTCTCAAATGCCAGTTTAATTATAATAGGACACAACCCTTTAAAGAGGAGGTACTTTGAAAACATTAATAGCATTACTATCAACTATAAACACACAGTTAAAACATTACATTACTTTTTTCATTTTTATCTAAAATCCATTAATCCAAAATACAAATAGATATTATTAAATAATTTAAATACATTTCCTTATACTCTTAACATTGTAATATTGTTTTTCTACATGAACTACATTCTATTTTATTTCATAATTGATTTGTGTTTTTTCCTATTATCTCCTATTATTATCTATATTTTCTCCCATTATTTTCCCTTTTATTCCTATTTTTATCTATATTTTCTCACTATGATAATATATTATAGTTGTTTATTATTACTATTACTATTTACTATTATATACTAATATATATTATTTTATGTTATTGATATTACTTAATTGTA
Organism: Ascarosepion bandense; assembly: GCA_037127315.1. Lineage (NCBI taxonomy): Eukaryota > Metazoa > Mollusca > Cephalopoda > Sepiida > Sepiidae > Ascarosepion > Ascarosepion bandense. Next base: position 174,512 of record JBBBDQ010028517.1, on the reverse strand, counting down.
ATATTGTAATGATATAACATGGTACTTTATATACCATTAATTTTATATGTACTCATATTACTTTATTATGGCATTGTAATAACTTTAGGATGCGGTTTCCGGTTTTCACTTTTCCAATCTTCTCACTTTTTTTTTCAATTGGAGTAGATAGACTAAACTATCGCCCGGTTCACACTCCACCCACGTCTATTGAACAGGTGAAGAGTCTCATCCCTTGTTTCCTGTTTAGGATGCGGTTTCCAGTTTTCTCTTTTCCAATCTTCTCACTTTTTTTCTTTTCAATTGGAGTAGATAGTTCTATCTATCGCCCGGTTCACACTCCACCCACATCTATTGAACAGCTTAAGAGGCTTGTCCCTTGTTCCCTATTTAGGATGTGGTTTCCGGCTTTCTCTTTTCCGATCTTTTCACTATTACGTAGCCCCCTGCACATCAGTGGCATTACCGCCTTGCTCGGGGTGATACGATAAAAAAATAAAAAATAAAAAAATACATAGATATTTAGTATTTTAATATGTATTATTTCTTTGAAAGTTTCTAACCGAAAACAACTTATTTTCAAAATTTATTTATTTAGTGATAAAAAGTTCGCTTAATACTTGCATACATTATTTCGCTCGAATTTTAAACGGAAATGTATTTCGTTTTGTTATCTAGACACATAAACGCACACATTCACAAATGATTTTCCTCATACATATACATTCATCCATTATTCTCTTATTTTATAAAAAATAAAATAAAATCGTTCCATCGCTTGATATGCGAAAAGATTATTTCGCTAAAATTTTGAACGGAAATGTATTTCGTTACCGACATATAAACACACTTAAACAAACTTAAGTTTTTCTCTCTACATTTAAAATATTCATCCATTGCTTTATTACACGTGAGACGTATCTGACTAATGAAATTTAACCCTAATCTACATACTGTCTCTGAAGATCTTTAACAGATTTTGAAAAAAAAAAAATAAAGTTTTTAAATCGTTCGTCTTTTTTAAAAATCTCTGTAGTGCCTTGTGAAAATAATATATGTTAGATGAAAGACACTTTTTTTCCTACCTGTTCTTTACTTATTCTATTCATATACCAGCCAGTTAAGTACCATACGTGAAACACGCTTGGGCGATCATGTCTCGAAAGAGACATGACTGAGCAGAGGATTATCCCACAGTAGGTTGCCATTGCTTTCTGCGGTAAACTGGTTGCCTGCCAAGGTTATAGAACCCAATCAGTCCTGATATTTAACCCATAACTGGAAGGAAGAGACGGATTAATACCTTTCCCAAGGGTATTTGCGCGTAAGTGAATGCAATGAATTCAACTGGAATTCGAACTCGGTTCCCCGATTTCTCGTTCCGAGCCGATATCCAGTGCACCACAACGCACATCCATGTATATATTCATATATACATGCAAATAAACAGAAAATGAAAACTATCTTAGCAGATGCGTTTTGTCTTCTGCGGGGTTATATTTTGGCAAATATGAGGACTTTATGTTGTACTAGCAGTATAGCCCGGCGTTGCTCGGGTGTAATGATAGCTTTAAAACTAATCCATGGTCCTGGAGATCAGACTCAGCCTAAAGAATATTTGTGTGAAGTTTGGTGAGAATCGGATAAAAATTGTAGATTTGTATAAAGGACATACAGACAGATAAACACACACACACACACAAACATCTTGTCTTTTATATATATATATTATCGATTTTCTGCACTATTGTAAGAACAGCAACCTTGAAACTTCTGAATATAGTATCTTATGACTTTGTCTATGAGTGTATCAAATTTGATTAAAATCGGACCACTCCTTTTATTACCCGATTTTTTCGATTATCGATTTTCGATATTTATCGGGAATACCTCGACACAAAACCTAGCTAAGAACACTCGCAGATGCTTATAGTATAACTGTGCAAATTTTCAAGAAAATCGGTTCAGCCGTTTTGGAGTCTATAGGTAACGGGGACACACACACAAACACACACACACACACACACACACACACACACAGACAAAGTTCAATTTATAAATAAGTTTAGATTTATATACAAGTATTTTATATACAAATACGAAGTCCTTACATTTGTCTTGATAACGTCCCTCAGAGAACGAAATGTGTCGGTAAAGATATGCTTTCCTTTTGTCTTTATTCATATTGTTTTTGTACAGATATACACTATCTGAAATTTTTACCTAAATAGTTGTATTTGGGCATCTATCCGTCTTCAGTACTTCAGGTCCTGGGTATGACGATAAACTGCATCCGGCAGCAAGGCCTCTGATTGGGAGGTTGTGAAGAGCATAGAACTACTACTTAATTGCTGTTGTTCCAAGGCCAACCCTAGATTGGTAGCACCTGTTAGGATCCCAGCTGTGGGCAAATAGTTAACCCCCAAACTGGGGTCTAAACACCAAGAAAGTATAAAAATAGACTTTTATAGATATATAGACATAAAACAGACTTTTATAGAAAAATATTTTGAAGGAAAAATATTACCAACAATACATTTTTGAAAAAAAAATATTACCATTTTTGAAGTAAAAGTTTTTTTCCAGCACTACATTTTTGTATACAAAACTAGAAAACATCTGTTTTTTTTAAATATAAAAAATGTTTTCATTAAAATTTGACTAAATCAACTTTCTCACTATAACCGAACATTTTTAAAAATACCTTAAAACCCACCTTTTTGACATTAAATAACCCACTGAGGTTGATATGCCTTGAAACAAAACTCAAACTCAAATTCTATTCAGTACAAGCCTAACAAGGTACAGGTAAATCAGATATTTTTCATTATTATTTTCTTGTCTACTTACAAATTTTTTCTTTACTCGAGGTCCATCTCTTATCTTTTTCTGTGCGTCTTTTCCCTTGACCTCAGTTTGGGAGTTAACTATTGCCCATAGCTGGGAACCTAACAGGGAGTACCGCTCCGATTCAGGACGTTGGCGATCACGGCGTTCCACAATTCTCTGTCTACAATTCTCTTGCTTCAAGCCACTTTTTCATTTATAAATGTAGCATTCATTCGTGCATTGAGTACTGTAGCCATATCTGGTTAGGTGCTCCTTCCATTCGTCTCGAGGTTCCTGATAAAATCTAAGGAGGATCTTCAATCTAATCGGTCTTGACTTAGCATTAGTAACTTCAGTAACTTTCTCATTGATGTCTTTTCTACGAGTACTTTTATGGCAACTGCTTTGACGAGCTTTTTTCCGGGTGCTCACGCCTCATTAATTTAATTGTGCTACTTGATTGGCATATAGGTCTCACCTTTTTACACTTTAAATAGTAAAATATAACCACCAACTCTACTATTCTCTCTCAATTTCCCCCACCTGTGGAACTCCCTTTATTTTTACTTGCTTCCCTGATATCTACAACCCTCAAAAATGTAAATGCAACGTCAATTCCAATTTTCTATCTCCTTGAATCCCATCCATCTCTTATTATTTCTTCGATATCCCCTGTACCCCGTCTTTCTCTAATTGTAACCCTTTGCGCACTAGTGTCGGTCCCGCTTTGCTTGTGGTGAAATTATTAAGAAAAAAATAAAAAAAACTCTCTTAGGAGTTTGTCTAGTATTGCTTGCCGTATAGAAAGACAGATATTACATAACCCTTCAGTACTCTTGACTTTGTTTCTAACGAACATTGTTTTTCACAATTTCCTATCTTTTGTATATCATAATAAATTTGTCTTTTTGTTATCTCTTCTAAATCATGCAACACCATCCATTTACATGGAAATCATGCAACACCATTCAGTTCGTTAGGTAGGTTATGCGTTGTTTTCATTTGCCTCCCTTGCCTGTGAGTAACAACATTTCCAAGCTCTCTTCCTCATTAGTATCCTAGAAATTACAACCCTGTTTTTCTAATGTTACTTATGAGTTCTTTTTGTTTCCAGTCGCTCTAAAGATTTGCTTAGATGTTCGGTTCGTAGTATTCTCAGCATCCTTCTGTAGAACCATATTAAATGTTGCTTCAAGTCTTTTCTTTATCTTTCAGGAGATTGTGAAGCTTTCACTATTATATAAGAGGAATGATATTATATAACAGTTAAATAACTCTTCTTTTCTTTGGTTTTAATGAAAAACTTCCTGTTTGATATTTTTCTTAGATTTTGGAAGGCATCTTTCGTTTTCCTAATCAGCATTCGGATATCAGTATCACACTTTTCGACATCTGTTAAGCTTGTTGATTTTGGTATTTCCAATTTATAATTTTCTATTTTTTTAATCGAATTCACCCCCAGCAAGGCATTAACGCTATGGAGATGCAAGGCGTTCCTGGGTGTGAAAGAATTAGAAACAGGAATATTGTTCATGAGCGAGAACGGAGGAAGAATAATCATGAAAACAGCAAATAGCTAATTACATTGCATTTAAATTTTTGCAGATTATAGTTGGCTAGAAAGCGTGGAAACGGAAGAGAGTTCCACAAGAGATGAGTACGAGAAAAGAAACTGTTAGCATAGAACTTGCGGTTACATCTAGCTATTTCAATTGTAAGTCTAGGTAGCATTGCAATGAATTCATTCGGACAATTATCATGAAAGTATTTATAGAAAAGGCAAAGGGAGGCAATCTTACGTGAGTGGGTAAAGTTACAGACGCCGAAATGCCAGATCAGAACAAATAATATTGTTAGTTCTTCCTTGGATTTTATCAAGGAGCTGTATCTTGCAATAAATGTTTAGTCTTTCTTATCGATTTCCTTCAATACCTGGTGTGCACTATGTTTCGTTTCGTATTCCACTAGCAAGAAGGTAGTTCCATTCAGAAGTTTTTTTTTTCCCAAGAACTGCTATTTTTCTGGAAAAGACTCCCGAGAAGATGCTTCCAAGACTGTGCTAATCTTAGCCTCTTCAAGTCTAGCACCAATCGTTATATATCAGCCATATTCTCCTCTTACATCCATTCAACACTTTATGCACTCTACCTTGAGTGACTCTTTGGACTTGTACAGTGTGAATTTTACTAAAACAGATATACAGGGTGTCCATAGAGTTCGTGTGCACTTAAAAAATTATCACCTTATTTCTATTTGTGATAGAAATAATCTGTAAAAAATATTAGTATTTCAACACTGATACAAGATAGTGCTCCTTGTCACTTTGCTCTGCATGTTAGACAGTTTGTAAATCAGGAATTTCCTAACAGACAGAAAGGAATGGGTGAACCATTTTATTGGCCTCCACGTTCTTCAGATTTGGTTCTATTAGATTTTTTTATGGTGACATGTGTATGCAACCAAATCTAGTTTATTAGAAGATTTGAAAGTTAAAATAACTAATGGGACAATTTTTTTCTGTGAACTGCAAAATCATATTATTCTTTGTATTACATTTTGTATTGCTAATGATGGAGGACATGTGGAAACAATTTAAAATTTCAATAAAACCTTAAAAATATAGATTTACTTCTTTCTAATTCATTTTTACAAATTATTTCTATCGCAAATACAAATAAAGTTATAAATTTTAAAAAGTGCACACGAACTTTCTGGACTCCCTGTATATAAATTGACTCTCTATAGAACGTACATGTTGTTTTTGGATTAATTAATCAGGTACATCTATCTATCTATCTATCTATCTATCTATCTATCTATCTATCTATCTATCTATCTATCTATATTATTCTGTTCATATCTATCTATCTATCTATCTATCTATCTATCTATCTATCTATCTATCTATTTCAGTCTGTTCATTATCTATCTATCTATCTATCTATCTATCTATCTATCTATCTATCTATCTATCTATGTCACTTCATTATCTATCTATCTATCTATCTATCTATCTATCTATCTATCTATCTATCTATCTATAATAAATCATGTATTATTCTCTTGCTTCACATATCACATATTTTTCTGAAGCCTTGATTTCGGTTGCTGACCAGAGAACCTTTAAATGTAATCGGCGTAATGTTAATCGATATCCTTTTCCCGAGAGAAAGTGAAAGAATGAACTTGCACGTCCAAATATGAACTGTCTTTGTTTTAGAATAGTTTTATTTTTTACAACATTTTATTCATGAAATGCATAACAAATTACTCCCCTTGTTATTAGAATGAAATGAAAAAGTTTAAAAAATTGTTTGAATATGATAGCAGATAAACAGAGAACAAGGAATGTGCCATCTTTGGACTGTAAGAATTTAACCCGGTCATGGAATGTAAAATGCGGTAAGAAGTGAAAGTGAGAGGGAACGAATCAACGGAGAGAAGGGGGAAGGGAGAAGAAACATGAGAGGGAGAGAGAGAGAGAGAGAGAGAGAGAGAGAGAGAGTGTGTGTGTGTGTGTTAAAAGTCTGAAAAATGGAGATTGAAGGAGAATAATAAGAAAGGGATAAATAAACATATATATATATATATATATAACTGTTCTGATGAGCTGTGATACAGCGAAACAGGTCTGTCTGCGGATGACTATTTACGCTCTCACACCTTGATTGAGCACTCTGGAAGAATGGTAGACTTTGAAAAAACAGTATCTACGCACCGCTCATTCAGTGATGAATTAGGGCACTCTGGCCACTGGCGTATGATACATCATACGCTAAAAATCTAACTCCTTCTACCGACCGCCCATAGCTCAGAGGTTGAATCGCCGACTGACGCAATTCGGTCGGGTTTCAATCGTGGGTTAAAAAGCAATCGGAGTCTAGCCGTAATGATGAGCTGTGATACAACGAAACAGATCTGTCTCCAGATGACTATATATATAAATATCCAATCGTTCTTAAATAACCGCAAAATGAAGGTCGTTCTGAATGGGCGTGCCTCTTCGTCCTACAGCACGAATGCTGGTGTCCCACAGGGCTCTATCCTGGGCCCGACTCTCTTCCTTATTTTCATCAACGACCTCCTGGATGAGATCAATTCCCAAGTAGGCATCTACGCAGATGACACTACAATATACTCCCGCTCCAGTAAGAAACCTGTCGTGGCGGACAGACATAATCTCGCTGCTGATCTTGAGCGGGATCTACACTCTGTGGTGAACTGGGGCAAGAAGTGGCTTATCAACTTCAATTCATCTAAGACCAAGCTGTTGTCTGTCAACCATTACAGGCAACCACTTCTGCCTCCCATAAGCATGGACCAAGTGATTCTCCCTGAGAGTAATACACTACGCCTCCTCGGACTTACCCTGTCCTCAGACCTCAAATGGAACCACTATATTGAATCCATAGCAAAATCTACTGCTAAGAAGATTGGGTCACTATGTCGATCCAGGATGTTTTTTCCACCTGAATCCATCCTGCATATTTACAAGTCAACCATCCGTCCGTGCATGGAGTACTGCTGCCATTTATGGACAGGTGCCCCTGCCGTTCTCCTCAGTGTTCTTGACAAGCTCCAAAGGAGAGTCTGTAATGTGATAGGTACTGATCTGGCGACTCGACTGCAACCACTTCACCATCGTCGAAATGTGGCCTCCCTTTGTCTCTTCTACAAATACTTTCATGGCTTCTGCTCGGATGAGCTTAAGTCACTGATGCCTCCTCAACAGGTGTTTACTCGTGCAACCAGACTGGCAACTGGGTCCCACCCATTCACAGTCAAGTTAGCTAAATGCAGACGACAATTCTACTCCTGCAGCTTCCTCTCTCGCACTTCCCGCCTGTGGAACTCACTCCCGTATTCTTGCTTTCCTGACGGCTACAACCTCCAGAAATTTAAATGCAAAGTCAGTACTCATCTACTAACCACTGGCCTCTAGCTCTCTCCCCTCCCCTGTATAACATTCCCTTTCTCCACCTATGTATCTGTCATCGCACCTGCTTTCTCAGCTTTCTATTGTTCCTTTCTAACTTGTTTGTACTCCTTACTCTTTTCTAATTAATCTTGTTACATTTATGTAACCTCCTGCACATCAGTGGCGTTTCCGCCTTGCTCGGGGTGAAATGATTAAAAAAAAATATTTTAAATCTAAAAGGATGAGCAATAGGTAAATTGTTAATCCCACCCTATTTTAACTTCCTGTGTTTGAATACGTTTTGGGGCTTCTTTTGGTACAGAAATCTTGTAACACATTTGAATTAATATCGTTTTTATTTTCCACAGTTGCTGATGAAGTGAGAATTTTCTCGCTGTAATGGCCATCCAACGGAATTAAATTTCGAAATTTTTGTATTATATATATATATAGTGTTCAATTGTAACTGATGCTTAGTGCCAACATTACTGCTTTTTCAGTAGTTTAATGTCAAAAAGGAATTTTAGGCAAGTAGATTGTTTTGTCATAAAGTGCTTGATATCCAGATAAGAACAGAATGCTAATAGAATTAGTTTGTAGAAGTTTATCTCTTTGCTGAGCAGTGTTATTTCAGTTATGCCGACTTCGAAGTTTTGTAAAGGCATTATTGTAATGTCATCACTCAATAGGGTTTTTAAGGCAGAAAAAATCTAATTAAGTTTTTATTAAGTTTTTCAGGTATTCTAACATTTTTCGTTTTGTTGGAGTTAAGGAATATAAAAATTGTTCATACTTTTTATTGTCCCATGCGCTCTCGGGAACTTCTATAGCCATTTTCAAGGGTTTTTTTTCGTGTATATACTGTTACATATTAATTTATTTTGTTTTGTTTTTGAAAATGAAGCGTTCATTTCACGCCCATACGAGCGGCGCGCGACTGGAATTTGTTTGAGCATCTATTAAAAAAAAGAAAACTTTCTTCTTTTTCACTATCAGATTATGTAAGGTTGTTAATAGGAGAGAAATGTTTGATATATAGTGCCTCTCTAGTAGCTAGATGTTTCTGATATTGTGATTTATTTAGAATCCTTATATATATATATATATATACATATATATATATATATATATATATATATATATATATATATATATATAATGACACAAATTAATAAATATTTATATGATGAGGGAGTATATTTGTATAGTATTATTATTCAGGTGTTAATAAAACAGTGCTCAATGAATGAACAGAGCTGTATTATATGTATATTAAAATTTGAGTTTGAAATATGCACCTGATAATTACATAACGCATGGAACTCCGAGTCGTGCCATAGATGTAGAATATATATATATATATATATATATATATATATATATATATATATATATATATATATATTAATACAGGCTTGTATGTGGATGACTAATAAAATTATGTTCTCATAACAACTGAGCTCTCTAAAGAGGAACATTTTAAAAACAGTTACCACCTCTGTGATTTACGCGTTACTCCTTAGTAATGAATTGAGTTCTCTCGCTGACTGTCGTGTGTATACACCGCATATATATAACACGCTAAAATTTCACCCTCTCCGACTGACACCAAATCGGTCGAGTTTCGATCTCGGCTGGAAGCAAGTGGATGTGTCTAGCCACATCGATGAGCTGTGATACAGTGAAACAGGCTTGTATTTGGCTGACTAATATATATATATATATATATATATATATATATATATATATATTGACGTGAATTAATAAATATACATATGAGGGTGCACATATGTATAGTGTTATTATTCAAGTGTTAATAAAACAGTGTTGAATATATGAACAGAGCTATATTATATATCTATTAATGATATACATATTGTTCTAGGTTTCTATATATATATATAGCTTGACGATTGTGTTTAAGTGTGAGACACTGCTAAGCTAAGTGACAAACTTCTTCAAATTAATTCTATTAACGCTCTATCCTTATCTGGTTACCGAACACTGAATGAAGTGAACATTGAGGTCAATACATAGCAGTTTCTGCTATATGTTGACCATAATGTCCACTTTTATATTTAAATGCTCTCTATTTCTGATATGGAGCAATTTAACTTTTAATAAATATCACTCAGTTAGTCAGTTAAGTGCCATACGTGATACACGATGGGGCGATCATGTCTCTTTCGTTTCATGACTGACTAGGCAGAAAATTTTTCCTCAGAAAGTTGCTATTTCTCTCTGTAGTAGACTGGTTGCAAAGATAGGTTATAGAACCCTATCTATCCCGCACTGCTATTCAATCCATAGCTGGAGGGAAATAGATGGATTTATACCTTTTCCATTTACTTCCAGGTTTTTGTTGCTAAGTGAAAGAAAGGAATTTAACTAGAAGTCAACTCCGATTTCTCGTTCCGAACTGTTATCATATCACAACATACATCTGTAATGAATATAGCCTACCGTAAAACTATTCTTATATATATATATATAGAGAGAGAGCGAGAGAGAGGAAAGAGAAAGAGAAACAAGAGAGAGAATGAAATAGAATATAAATCTAAAGAAAGATGAAAGCAAAAAGAATAAGGAAGTAAGAGAGAGAGAGAGAGAAAGAAAGAAAGAGAAGAAGTAGAAAAAGAGAGAGAATGAATTAAAGAGAAAGAAAAGGTAAAGATAAAAAAGAATAAGGAAGTAAGAGTGAAAGAAAGGAGAAAAAGAGAGATCGAAATAGAGAAAGAATAGCTAAAGAAAGATGAAAGAAAAAAGAATAAGGAAGTAAGAGAGAGAGGAAGTAAAAAGAGAGAATGAATTAAACAGAAAGAAAAGATGAAAGACAAATGAATAAGGAAGTAAGAGAGAAAGGAAGGAGAAAAGAGAGAAAATGAAATAGAGAGGAAGAAAAGATAAACAAAAATGAAAGAAAAAAGAATAAAGAAGTGAGAGAGACAGAGAGGAAGTAGAAAAATCGAGAGAATGAAATAGAGAGAAAGAAAAGATGAAAGATAAAAGGAAAAAGAATAAGGAAGTAAGAGAGAGAGTGAGAGAGAGAGAAATTGAGAGAGAGAGTAATTGAGTGAGAGAAACTGAAAGACAGAAGTAGATAAAGTAGAGAGTGAAGAAAGAGGAGTTTAAAGAGGAAAAACAGAGAGAGAGAGAGAGAGAGAGGGAGAGAGAGAGAAAAATTAAAGAAAGAAAGAAAGAAAGAAAGAAAGAAAGAAAGAAAGAGAGAAAGAAAGAAAGAAAAAGCATGAAAATGGACGAAGAAAAAGCACGGCGGGAAGGAATGAAAGCCAGTTTAAGACTGAATGATATATAAAGATGAAAAAAAAATGATATATAAAGATGAAAAAGCAGGATTTTAAAATATTAATAGGGAGATAGAGAATATTAACGAGAAAAAACATCTAAAATAAAAAGGAGAAAAATCAAAAAAGAGGGAGAGAAAGAACCCAGAGAGAGAGAGAGAGAGAGAGAGAGAGAGAGAGAAAGAGAGAGAAAGAGAATCCTAATAAAAGAGGGAAATCATAACGGTTGAGAGAGAGAACTCGTAAAGAGAGAGAATCGTAATGATAGATAAAGAAATTATAAATAGTGAGAGAAATCGTAACTATAGAGAGAGTGAAATATTAGAAAGAGAGAGAGAGACAGACAGCATGACAGACAGAGGGAGAGACAGAGAGTGAGAGAATCGTAGTAAAATAGAGAAACCTGAAAGAGAGAGAAAGACAATTCAGGAAGACAGAGAGATATATGGTAAATAGAGAACCCTAACGACAAAGAGAAATTCGTAATGAGATAGAAATAGAAAGAGAATATAAATGAGAGAAGGAAAATCCTAAATAAAAATAAGAGACAAGAAAAGAGAGGGAGAGAAAGAAACCATATATATATATATATATATATATATATATGCGAACTGCGTTTGTTATTTTTGGTAACTATTGCCGTTGCCTAGCGGAGTTTTATGTCAACACAAAATAAAATCGTCGGTGATGGTGGATGTTATTTTGCTACCGTCTTAATAACCTCTCTGAAGATGGCGCATTTGAGCCAAAAGCTTAGAACCAAATTAATAAAATATTATCCAAATGTTGGAGAATTTTTGTCTTTATTTTCAACTGAAATTAAAGCCAAAATACGACGTTTAGAACGCCTCATGATTAAAATAATAGACATTCACTCTTATATTTAACAGTATATGTTTAGAATATATATATATATATATATATATATATATAATTTTTATATTATCATGGCACAATTTTGATATTACCATGGGATCTATGGACTCTAAGGAATTTTCAAATCTGGTAGGATTATTGATATTATATAATCTCACAGCCTGTAAGGAAGTAGATACTAAAGACAATGGACTATATAGAGATGATGGACTTATGATAATAAGAAATGCCACAAATTTTAAATAAATAAAATTAGAAAGATGATACATAAAGAATATAAAATCTCTATTTAAAAATAACAATTAAAACAAATAAAACAAAGTAGATTTCCTCGATGTAACCTTAGATCTAAAGAAAAATATATACCAACCATACATAAACCAAATACCAATCCTTTATACATCCACCCAAAATCAAACCCTCCTCCAGCTGTTATCAAACATGAACCCTCATCAATAGAATACAGAATTAGTAGAAATTCAGTTAATGAAGAAGTATTTAATCTTCTTCTTCTATGTGCCCTGTCCCTTCAGGACGTAGGCGATCATGGATCTCCATGTCTCCCTATCCCTTGTGGCTCTTAGTATGTTTGCTCCTGTTGCTCCTGGCAACCCCTGTTCCGTCATCCACCTGATCAGACCCTGCAAATATGTTATCCGCTGCCTTCCTCTGTCTCTCCTTCCTTCTATCTGTCCAGTCAGTATCAGGTTCTCCAGGCTCTCCTTCCTCATTTCATGTCCCAGGAACTTCAGTTGTCTCTTCCTGATGCTCAGCATCAATTTCCTTTTTGTTGCCATTCTTTCTAACACTTCGTCGTTGCTTGTATGCTCAGTCCACAATATCCGTAGCATCCTTCTGTAGAACCACATTTCGGCCGCTTGTAGTTTTGTCCTCATTTTCGATGATATTGTCCAGCATTCACAGCCGTATTGAAGAACTGACATCACATAGCAGTCTAGCACTCTTTTCTTCGTTTCTATTGAGATCTTCCTGTGTGTTAGTATTTTGCTCATCTTCTGGAACGCGTCCTTTTCCATGCCAATTCGCCTTCGGATCTCCGTGTCGCACTTTCCATCTCCTGTTAGAACACTTCCTAGGTACTTTTTTTACAATACTGCCTTAAAAAATAGTGGATACAAAAACACAAACATTAAATATTTGGGGAAAAAATTCCTCGCGTTAATTAGGAAACACGTTCCAGAAGTAAGATCATTAATAAAAGTACTATCAAATTAAATTACAGCTGTATGAACAATCCAGAAAAAAATTAAATTACATGATTTAGTACTTCCTAATTAACGTGAGTAATTTTTCCCTAATTTACTGCTAGTTCTTCCTCGCGTTAATTAGGAAACACTTTCCCGAAAAAACCCATTAAGTAAGATCTTTAATAAAAACACTATTAAATTAAGTTACAGCTGTATGAACAATCTAGAAAAAATAATAAAAAATCACAATAATAATATTAAAAAAAATTAATAAAAAAATTTAATAAAAACAACCTAATAACGGAAAATAACAATTCAGACAAGAAAAAATGCAATTGTAAAAACCCTATAGACTACCCGTTAGAAAACAGGTGTCTAACGGAATCAATCGTCTATCAATGCGAAATATCTTCAAAGGTAAACCCAAATAATATAGAAATTTATATCGGAAGTACTTTGAATACTCTAAAACAGCGAATTTACCAGCACACCTCTTCATTTAATAATAACGATTACAAAAATAGAACATCCCTATCGAAATGCTATTGGTATCTAAAGGATACAAAAAATCATCTCCAATAAAGTGGAGAATTCTAAAAGAAACTAAAACATAAGTCCTTAAATGAACCACGTTCATTATGTTTATACGAAAACCTATATATTATTAAATCACTTAAGAATAAAAATCTATTAAATAAACGCAATGAGATAAATGTCATATGTAGACATTGTAAAATGTTCACATTAGAATATGGATAAAAGAAACTCTAAATGAAATAACATGCACATAATCAAATGTTTTAGGAAAATAATTAGTGACAAACCATCAAAATAAAGTAAATTGAAACATAAAATTATTTATTTAAAAATTATTATTTATTTAAAAATTATTATTTATTTAATTATTATTAAAATTATTTATCTAATTATTTAATTATTTAATTATTTATCTAATTATTTATTTTAATTATTTAATTATTTATCTAATTATTTATCTAATTATTTAATTATTTAATTATTTATCTAATTATTTAATTATTTAATTATTTATCTAATTATTTAATTATTTATCTAATTATTTAATTATTTAATTATTTATCTAATTATTTAATTATTTAATTATTTATCTAATTATTTAATTATTTATCTAATTATTTAATTATTTATCTAATTATTTAATTATTTAATTATTTATCTAATTATTTAATTATTTAATTATTTATCTAATTATTTAATTATTTAATTATTTATCTAATTATTTAATTATTTATCTAATTATTTAATTATTTATCTAATTATTTAATTATTTAATTATCTAATTATTTATTAATTATTATTATTTAATTATTATTTATTTAAAAATTATTATTTATTTAAAAATTATTATTTATTTAAAAATTATTATTTATTTAAAAATGTTCTTTTTACAAAAATTTTTTACAATAGAAAGATGGGATAAGGATATCAAGAATTAAATCAGAAAAAAAAGAACAAAAATTTTACTTATAAATGAAAAGTTTTGGGAAAATTAGAACTAAAAAAGCACTGATAAGAAGAATAAATCTCTCTCTTTTTTCACCTCTCTCCTGTTCGCTAGAAAAGGAGACCAAAATGATAAGAACGCGAAAAGGACAGCCTTGGTACTAAATGTGCACATCTCATCAAAGACAATAAAACTAAGCGAGAAACAATAAAAGTGGAAAAAAGGAAAAAAATAAAATTAGCTTAAAAGCAGGTTAACATCCTGAGAGGAAAAAGAAGAAAGGAGAAAAGTAAGTAAAATTGAAAAAGGAGGAAAAAACAGAAAAAGTTAGTATGTAATCTTTGGGGCCAAATTTCAAAATGCATCTTTGCTCTGATTAATTAAAAGAAACCAACATGTAAATTTTATATCTTCCCACATACATAAACAGCAAACAGAAAGTTTTTGTATTTAAATGTAAATCATTTGTACAACCAACATCAAACATTGCCTGATGAAGAGAATCTATCTCGAAACAGAAATTTCCGTGTAGCAATGTACAATTAATTCATATATATATATATATATATATATATATATGGATAATTTGGATAATTTTTTATTGATTTGCTTCTAAGTTTTCGGCTCACATGAGCCATCTTCAGAGAGGTTATTTAGACTGAAATACAATATCATCCACCATCACCGACGATTTTAGAAGCAAATCAATAAAAAAATTTTCAAATTTTGGAGAATTTTTTTCTTTATTTTCAACTGAAATTAAAGCCAAAATATGACGTTTAGAACGGCTCATGATTAAACATAATAGACATTCATTGTCTCTTATATTTAACAGCATATGTTTAGAAAAAATATACATATATATATTGTCGTGACGTGGCTCGATCACGTGACCGGGTTCACGTATATAGAGAAAGAGTGAGTCTGTTGAATAATGAAGAAGCTAGTTAGTGTGAGCTGAGGGCTACTGCTAACCTGCATGTTACTTGCTAACTCATCCACCCATATTGTTGCGATCTACTACGGACAATTATATCGTTTCTACCGAATAAGATATTATTTTATCATCTGTAAATTGTTTACTACCTCGACGATACAACAGACTGGCGACGAAGATATTGTAGTTAAATACACATACGGAAAAAGACAACAGACTGGTGACGAAGGTTGGTGTTCGGATTTGCCACAACAGACTGGTGACGAAGGTTGGTGTTCGGATTTGCCACAACAGACTGGTGACGAAGGTTGGTGTTCGGATTTGCCACAACAGACTGGTGACGAAGGTTGGTGTTCGGATTTGCCACAACAGACTGGTGACGAAGGTTGGTGTTCGGATTTGCTACAACAGACTGGTGACGAAGGTTGGTGTTCGGATTTGCCACAACAGACTGGTGACGAAGGTTGGTGTTCGGATTTGCCACAACAGACTGGTGACGAAGGTTGGTGTTCGGATTTGCCACAACAGACTGGTGACGAAGGTTGGTGTTCGGATTTGCCACAACAGACTGGTGACGAAGGTTGGTGTTCGGATTTGCTACAACAGACTGGTGACGAAGGTTGGTGTTCGGATTTGCCACAACAGACTGGCGACGTAGAAAAAAATTTGCTAATGGAGGATTAAGAAGAAAGTATTCGCGTGTCGAGCGAATTATGAGCGACACAAAATAAAACTCTTCTTCGCTGACGTTTTTTTTTCGAGAAAAATGGAAGACATTGTCTTGTATGCTTGAATTTTTCAAACAGCAAGAAAGTCTAAAGAAAAACGAACAAGAAAGGTTACAGGTTCTCCAGCAAAGACTCGTACGGCAAGAAGAAAGATTTTAAAAATTATTAGAATTTATCACCAAAAAAGAAGAAAAAACAAGTAAGGCGAACATTTTTTCCCAGGAAACGGTTATAAATTCGATAGAATTTATATACAAACCGAAAGATAACGTTAATTTTGAAGCATATTTCAGAAGATATCAGAACATTTTCAAAAAAGATTGTGTTGACTGGTCTGATGAAAAGAAAATACGTCTCCTATTACAAAAATTTGGTTCTGTAGAACACGAAAAGTTCGCTAATTACATCTTGCTCAACCGTGTGAATTATTGTTTGACGAAACGATAAAGATATTATCAAAAATATTTGACAAAATAATACTTTGTTCAACACGCGTTGGGAGTGCTTGAACTTAACAAAAAACGACGAAGAAGATTTTACTCCTTAGGCAAGTAGAGTCAACAAGTACTGCGAGAATTTTAAACTTAATGAAATTATTCCAAACATGTTCAAGTGTTTAATTTTTATTCAAGAGATGTCAAATTCAGCTGAGACAAAATTCAGGACAAAATTGTTAGCGAAGTTGGAACAAAACCAAAATATTACACTGCAGAATTTAGCAGAAGAATGTACAAGGATTTTAAATCTAAAATAAAGGAAAAAAGGACACATAATATCTATAAAAACGCAACAACAAATGGAAAAAGAAAATATTTAACTGTTTTTATAAACAAGAAAAACTCATGCTACAGGTAGATACCGGAAGTGATCTTTTAATAATCAATGCCGAGACTTGGAAAAAAATAAATTGTCCAACCCTGCTTAAGACAAAATAAATAGCCAGATGGGTTACTGGATGAAAATTAAAATTCATTGGAGAAACTTGGGTGAAGCTTTGCTCCAATGGTACAGAGAAAAAGTTAAAAGTATGTTATGAAAAATTCAGTGAACTTATGTAGTACGGACTGGATGGAATCTTTCGATTTGCCTCTTTGCAAAAATGTTAATGCAGTTCTTTCTCTGAAAAAAAAAATAAAAAAAGAATTGAAAGCTAAATATCCAGAAATTTTTCTGAAGGAATTGGACTATGTACGAAAGTTAAAGCAAGTTTTGAACTAAAAGAATATGTTGCACCAGTTTTTCGGCCAAAACGACAAGTCCCATATGCGTCAATGGAAATTATTGACAAAGAATTCCAGAGACTTGAAAGTCAAGGTATTATTAAAAAGAATGAAGATAGTCGATGGGCTGCGCCAACTGTTTATGTCAAAAAGAAAAACAACAAAATAAGAATACTCGCCAATTACTCTATTGGGTTAAACAACTGTCTAAAAATACAAATTACCCCCCCCCCTTCCAACAGCAGAAGACATTTTTCCTACTCTAAATGGAGGACGGATTTTTTCAAAGTTAGATTTATCGGAAGCATATCTTCAGATTCCAGTAGACGAAAAATGCGGAGTTACCCACTATAAATACGCATAGAGGATTATATCGCATAAACAAGCTACAATATAGCATTAAAATCGCGCCTACAATTTTCCAACTAATTATGGATTCGATGATGATTTTGCTACAACATATTTCGATATATTGATCAAAAGCAGTTCACACTCCACCCACGTCTATTGAACAGGTGAAGAGTCTCATCCCTTGTTTCATGTTTAGGATGCGGTTTCTGGTTTTCTCTTTTCTAATCTTCTCACGTTGTTTTTTCAATTGGAGTAAATAGACTAAACTATCGCCCGGTTCATACTCCACCCTCGTCTATTTAACAGGTGAAGAGTCTCATCCCTTGTTTCCTGTTTAGGATGCGGTTTCCGGTTTTTTCTTTTCCAATCTTCTCACTTTTTTTTAAATTGGAGTAGATAGACTAAACTATCGCCCGGTTCACACTCCACCCACAGGTGAAGAGGCTCATCCCTTGTTTCCTGTTTAGGATGCAGTTTCCGGCTTTCTCTTTTCCAATATTTTCTCTCCTATGTAGCCCCCTGCACATAAGTGGCGTTACCGCCTTGCTCGGGGTGATATGATTAAAAAAAAAGCACTCAAGGCATATTTTGCAAGTATTTGAAAGAATTAAATAATATGGCTTCAAAGCCTAGACGAATGTGAATATTTCCCGAGGGAAATAAAATAAAAATATCTGGGTCAGATAATAAGTCGAACACCAGATCCAAAGAGAAAAGAAGCAATAAAAATATGCCAGCCTCAAAGAACCTAGCGACGTTAGTCATTTTTGGGTTTGACTAATTACTATAGTAGTTATATCCCAGACATACATACTTTGAGAGCGCTGTTAAATCACCTACTAAATAAAGGTGTGAAATTTGTCTGGTCGGAAGAGTACCAAAAAGCATTTATAAAATTTAAAAATGCTTTAACTTCAGACTTAGCATTGACACATTCTGATCCAAAGAAAGAAATGTATGTCGCAAGTGACAACAGCAACTATGGCATATGAGTTGTGTTACTACATAAAGAAGATGACAATAGTCTAAAACCAGTACATTCAACACAGCTGCCTGCAGAGTTAAACTATTCTCAGATAGAGAAAGAAGGTTTAGCAAATATCTTTGCAGTTAAAAAGTCCCATAAGTATATCTACGGAACGCAGTTTACTCTTCAAACTGATCACCGTCCCTTATTGACGATATTCGGATCTAAGAAAGGAATTCCGAAGCACACTGGACATAGATTACAAAGATTGGCGACAATTCTACTGAATTATTCTTTCAAAATGCAATTTTTACCATCAAACAAGATAGCTCATGAAGAAAGCCACGGAACCTCTAGTGGAAACAGTCATTGCGTTATTAACGTCTGAAGCAGAAATTAAATACGTACTGAAAAATACGATTAAATAATTGCCAGTCACGCTGGACGAAAGTAGACTCCGGGAGTGAGACGATAAATTTATTAACCAAACGAAAAAAGAACTAATGGATGAAAAAAATAAAAAGTTACACAATATATTCTTGATATGCTACGGGATATTAATGCATGGAGAACGGGTAGTCATACCCGCAGTACTAACAAAAAAAATGTTAAGAGTTCCAGGTGAAGAGGCTCATCCCTTGTTTCCTATTTAGGATGCGGTTTCCGGTTTTCTCCTTTTCCGACCTTTTCACTTTTCTTTTTTATTTTTATTTTGTTCAATTGGAGTAGATAGACTAAACTATCGCCCGGTTCACACTCCACCCTCGTCTATTGAACAGGTGAAGAGGCTCATCCCTTGTTTCCTGTTTAGGATGCGGTTTCCGGTTTTCTCCTTTTCCAACCTTTTCACTTTTCTTTTTTTTTCGCCCGGTTCACACTCCACTCTCGTCTATTGAACAGGTGAAGAGGCTCATCCCTTGTTTCCTGTTTAGGATGCGGTTTCCGGTTTTCTCTTTTCCAATCTTTTCACTCTTTTCTTTATTTTTTCAATTGGAGTAGATAGATTAAACTATCGCCCGGTTCACACTCCACCCATATCTATTGAACAGGTGAAGCGGCTCATCCCTTGTTCCCTGGTTAGGGTGTGGTTTCCGGCTTTCTCTTTTCCAATCTTTTTACTCTTACGTAGCCCCCCTGCGCATCAGTGGCGCTATTGCCTTGCTTGGGGTGATATGATTAAAAAAAATACTGGTCTTGGAATGAGCAGGATGAAGTCTCTAATGTGAAGTTATGTATACTGGCCGGGCACGGACAAAGACATAGAGAAGTCAGTAAAAGCATGCAAGAATTGCACGTTAGTAGCAAAGGAAACCAGCTACAAAATTTAATCCATGGCCTAAAACTGATATACTTTGGTCGAGGTTACACTTTGATTACGCTGGACCAATGAGAGGAGTTTCTTACCTCGTGATCGTGGACAGTTTCACGAAATGGCTGGAAGTAATAAAATGTAAAACGCCTACTACGAAGTATAATATTAATACACTTCAAGAGATATTCGCTAGATTTGGAGTGCCTGAAACAATCGTGTCGGATAACGGCACGCAATTTAGTTCAAAGGAATTTGAAGATTTCTGCAAACTGTTGGCAATAACTCACATAAGATAGTTACCTTACCATCCGAGGTCAAATGAATTGACAGAAAGATTCAACGATGTGTTCAAAAGAGCAATAAAAAAAGCAGATCGTTGAAACTGAAAACAAAGAGCTACAGACATTCTTGTCGATATATAGAATTACACCAAATCCGAACGCAAATGCGGGTATGAGCCCAGCAGAATTAATCTTTGCAAGGAAAATTAGATCGATATTCGACAAATTTATTCCGTCAAAATATAATTGAAAGAGTAATGACATTCTTCTTCTTCTATGTGCACTGTCCCTTCAGGACGTAGGCGATCATGGATCTCCACGTCTCCCTATCCCTTGTGGCTCTTAGTATGTTTGCTCCTGTTGCTCCTGGCAACCCCCGTTCCGTCATCCACCTGATCAGACCCTGCAAATATGTTATCCGCTGCCTTCCTCTGTCTCTCCTTCCTTCTATCTGTCCAGTCAGTATCAGGTTCTGCAGGCTCTCCTTCCTCATTTCATGTCCCAGGAACTTCAGTTGTCTCTTCCTGATGCTTAGCATCAATTTCCTTTTTGTTGCCATTCTTTCTAACACTTCGTTGCTTGTATGCTCAGTCCACGATATCCGTAGCATCCTTCTGTAGAACCACATTTCGGCCGCTTCTAGTTTTGTCCTCATTTTCGATGATATTGTCCAGCATTCACAGCCATATTGAAGAATTGACATCACGTAGGAGTCTAGCACTCTTTTCTTCGTTTCTATTGAAATTTTCCTGTGTGTTAGTATTTTGCTCATCTTCTGGAACGCGTCCTTTGCCATGCCAATTCGCCTTCGGATCTCCGTGTCGCACTTTCCATCTCCTGTTAGAACACTTCCTAGGTACTTAAATTCTTGGACTTGTTTGATTCTGTTATCCCCCACCTGTATTTGGCATTTTGGGTTGTATCTTTTGCTGATGACCATGCACTCAGTTTTCTTAAAGCTTATTTGTAGTCCGTTCTTGTCACTCTCCACTGCTACTTTCTGTATAAGGTCTTGCAGTTTCCTTTCCGTGTCCGCAATCAGTACTGTATCGTCTACATATCTTATGTTGTTCAGGTTGTGCCCTCCAATAACAAATCCTGAAAAAATTACTTTTTGAATTATCACTTAGGAAAAATTCCTGGTTGGAAGGCGTTATAGAAAGAAAACTTGAAAGGATGTTGTATTTAATTAAACATCCTAACTGGAAGGTTAGAAAACACTTAAACCAAATAAAAAAAGGTCCACTCCATAAGAAAATGGCAGAAAGGAAGAACAGATGGACGTACTTTACGACATGTTTGACGTTCCAGTACCTTCACCAATTTGAGTTATAAATAAACGATCGAGCAAACGTAAACGATCCTCTTCGGAAATATTGGAGATTAAGAGAAAAAAAGTATAATGTCCAGGGAACATAAAATATGTTGGTGGTGGTGGTGGGGGGAGATGTTGTAACGTGGCTCGAACACGTGACCCGGTTCACGTATACACAGAAAGAGGGAGTTGGTCGAAGGAGAGGAATTTAGTGTGAGCTGAGGGCTACTGTTAACCTGCTTGTTACTTGCTAACTGAACACCCATATTGTTGCGATCTACTACGTATTTATATATTGTATCTACCGAATAAGATATTATTTTATCATCTGCATATTGTTTACTACCTCGACGATACAATATATATATATATATATTAATACAGGTTTCATCGAATAATATAGACAAGTTCTGTCTATTTTGTGTAAGATCCGTTCGTATGATCTGATTAGCTTGATAGTGTTGTCATGAAAAGACGACAAGAAATCGCAGTAATTGTTGATTTTTTTATCGGGTCTGAGCTTTCGGCTTACATAAGGATGAACATTTAATATTCAGTGAACATAGAACATTTAAATTATTATTAACAGAGTGGAGTTATACAGAGAATATATATATATATATATATATATATATATATATATATATATATAAAATAAATTTTCAATATTCAAGAATGTTGAATGAACATTTCAACATGAAATCCCTAAGAGAGATTTCACATCTCCTCAGCAACCGTAATATTTTAAAATGAAAAGAATTAGAATAAAAGGGGGAATTGTTTTATTTTATATTTTTTATTTCTTTTTTTATTTTTATTTTTTATTTACCCTTTTATTCTAATTTTTTCCATTTTAAAATATTACGGTTGCTGAGGAAATGTGAAATCTCTCTTAGGGATTTCATGTTGAAATGTTCATTCAACATTTTTGCATATTGAAAATTTATTTTATTTTATATTAGCTCTGTAAATTTAATTTCATTGAGCTCTCCTTCCTCCTGTATCATTTTTTAATATTAAAATTTTAATATTAATTAGGATCAGGTTTTTGGGATTTACCTTCCTACTTTTCCGTTTGGATTAAAGTATTTCATATATATATATATATATATATATATATATATATATATATATATATATATATATATACAGAGAAAGAGAAAAGCGAAATAAAAGAGAGAGATAGAGAGAGAGAAACTGGAAGAAAACATAAAAAGAGAAAAGAAAATATAAAGAAATAAATTAGTTTTAAAGCATTTGCTAACAAACAAAAGTTTGCTTTGTCATGTATGTTATGTATGAGCGAAGTTTGCCCGCGAAAAAAATAATTTTCAACTGTCAATTTTAAAACAGATACAGATTGTTTTGTATTGTTCGCGAGAAAATTAATTCATAAAGTTTTTAAATCTTTTGGTCTTAGTGTGGTAATTAACCCTAATATACAACAAGATGATTTCTTAGTCATAACATTAGACTTAGTTTCTGACACTTTTCAACCTTACAGGAAAAATAATGCTAACCCAATCTATATAAACCCTAACTCCAATCACCCACCATCCATTATCAAACATATTCCATCATCCGTTGAACGCCGCATAAGCATACATTCCACAAATAAAGGAATATTCGATAAGCACAAAACAATTTATGATAAGATTCTTAGAGACAGCGGCTATCAATCATCCAAGATTAACTTTGTGGAAAAATTTAGTACCCCCCCCCCCCCAAAAAAAAAGAAACAGAAAAATCATATGGTATAACCCTCCATTTAATCAGTTAGTTAATTTTAAACTGGGACATAAATTTCTTAAGCTAATATATAAACATCCCCACCCAAAAAATAAACCTTTAAGCAAAATCTTCAAAAGTAATACAATAAAACTCAGTTATAGTTGCTCCAACAATTTAGAAAAAATCTAATTTATATTATATTGTTTTATAACAATAAAATATTGAAATCATATAACAAAAATAACTCTAACACTCATGTCAGTTTGCCCCATAATAACAACTCATAATTGCAGAAACCCAAACCAATGTCTACTACGTAATAAATGCTTTACAAAATCCCTGGTATATATGTGTTCGATTTCATTCGTGGAGAATCCTAAGGATGTTAAAATTTATATCAGAAACACTATGAACTTTTTTAAGAAGCGCTTTTACAATCACCTCTCATTCTTCAATAACAAGGACAAAGTATGACAATCACTTTCTAAATATGTTTGGAAGTCAAAAAACAAAAGATACCTAAAGTTAAATGGAAAATCCTCAAGTAGGATAGAACATCTACATCGGTAAAAGAAACATGTTTCCTTTGTCTACATGAAAAAATGGAAATTATTAGATACATGAGGAGTGACATATTACTAAACCAGAGGCATGAAACCACAGTAAACTTTGCAGTTAACTGTGGTTTCATGCCTCTGAACTAAAGAACTAACCTTACAATCATGCTAAAATTACAAAAGCTAAAGATCTCTAGAAACGATAAAACGTTATAGTGCTAATATTAGTACCACGATATTCACTTTTAACTGTATGATCTCTCTCCTTTTATATATTTACCTCTAATTTTATCTTTATTTCATACTACAAATTGTGATCTAATTAAAGTTTTATATAAAAAGAGATTTCCTAGATTTTAAATTAAGTTTAAATGTAAAAATTTATTAAATATAAAAATTAAGTTTAGATACAAAAATATTTGTAGCCGTATACTTCACTAATACAGATATGTTTATCCACTACCAATTCCTATCCCTTCTTAGCCAAACCTCTCCTACTTCCTCTCGCTCCATATGCATTTCCTTACTGCTTTCTCTTTGTTAAACCCAACGAACTGGCCATAAGAGGCTGTAAAGGACCATACATTATCGTCTACGGTTAAATTTTTAACATGTCCATTAATCACCTCTCCTCTTCCTCTTTTTGTTCAAATTCTAACTTACAACTTCCAATTCTGATTTCCCATTTTCTCTACCCAACTCACACATAATTCGCCAACATAAGATAAATAATTTTCCATCTCCCTTCATACTAACTGATGAGACATTGTCCTTTCAATGTCGAAACAAAATGTACACTTTGTAGTAGATGATAATTTGTACATGTTCTAAACTATAATTTATAATAAATATTCATTGCCTTATTTTTTTTTATTGAGCACTGTTTTGAATTAGTTTTGAACGTTGTTAGTATCTTCTTCGCTCCTTATTCAATTGGATATATATATATATATATATATATATATATATATATATATATATATATATATATATATAATGTAACAAGACTACGATCACAAAAATCATATCATGCTTTATATAAATAAGAAAAAACTGGAATAAAACTAGAGGAAAATTCGTGAAAATTCGAGAAATCTTATTAATGTGGATGCTCCCTCCGAGAGGATTCGAATGTTTGTTAGAAGATTCGTCCTTAGATCCAAATGAATTTGACCACTCAACTACGAAATCTTCAAATCCGCCTATTTGTTTTTAAAGCAAATTTTACATGTTTAGGATAGAAGCATGCATGACTAATGGAAATTATAAACAGGAAACAGCGGATAAATCTCTACTCCTGTTCAAAATACGGGCTGGTGTATAAACAGGGCCATAAACGAAGCTATCAACGCTGATGGAAATAAAACTTAGTAAATAAAATTTCGGAGTTTAGGCGGATACATTAGAAGTGCAGAGTTAAACTAAGAATACCTGCGATTCATGTGAGTGTATTCAGGTAGGGACAGGTAATTATTCAAACTCATTCATTAATGCGTTTTTACTACTTAATTAGATTGTTATATAGTTTAAGTTGCGTTGTCTTCTAAAAATGAAAAAAAAATCGATGACAACTAAATTAGCAATCAGGCAATTTATTTCATTTTTATACAATGGGGAGAGGAAAAGTTAAAGATAATATATATATATATATATATATATATATATATATATATATATATATATGTATATGTATATATATATGTATATAAATAAGTCTATGTATATATCTGACAATATGTCGCCTTCAACTGAGCATGTATTGCTGCATGATCATGGACTTAATGCTAGACAAAACCGATCTTTGAAGAACAACCTTACCTGGAACATAGGTATGCCATGAGATTTTTAAGATAGAACGAAGTCAAATATATATATATATATATATATATATATATATATATATATATATTTGACTTCGTTCTATCTTAAAAATCTCATGGCATACCTATGTTCCAGGTACGGTTGTTCTTCAAAGATCGGTTTTGTCTAGCATTAAGCCCATGATCATGCAGCAATACATGCTCAGTTGAAGGGGACATATTGTCAGATATGAAGAAACCGGTTATGAACGGAGTACTAAGGCATGGAAGACGGCCTGCAAGCCTAAAAACAGGAAAAATACTGCCTAAAGGACACCTTGAGGAGGAAGAATATTGATGAAAGATGTAGTGAACAAAACAAGTTCTAGATTTAAATATTTAAATGCTAAGCACTGACTCACTGATTTTGTTAGAAATAAACTTTGCTTAACACACACAAAACTCGCAAAATTTCACATCTCGATGCGAAATGTTTTTTCGGCCAATAGAAAACCAGGAAACATCTAAAAACAAAATAGAAAAGCCAGAATCACATCCGGGGTGAATTCTCAAATGACCTGTTTGGAGCCCCCACAAACGAAATAAAAAACGGAGCAAGCTCGACTTTCGCCAGAGAGATAAGATGACGCGCGTAATTTACACGTCCCTTGACAAACGTCAAGCAATCACTATTATTGTCTTTATCTTTTCTCTCTCACCTCTCATCTCTCACCTCTCACTTCTCACCTCTCGCCTCCTCTTTTTCACTAATCATCCTGAGCGAAGACAATGAACGCTCATACATACATACGCTCCTGCCTAAATCCACACAAGGACTACTACGCACTCTAGATACCCTTAGCTTCTTAATACTGTTTCTCATTGAAAATTAACTTCTAACAATTCATATTATTCTTTTCCATTTATTAAATTTCTTTTTAAGCATACAAAAGGTATACTTTTGTTCTTCCACAAATCCACTTTCTGATAACCTTCTGATAATTCTGGATAAAGCCTGTAGGTTGTAGAAAATTTGGATATGTTTGACATAATGCCAATTTAATGAACATTAACCATATCCCTATTACTTCAAACGACATAGGAGAAAGCAGAGAACAGAGATGAATGGAGAAAGGACGTTGTACGGGCAATGAAGAAATTTGAAAAAGAAAAGCTACGCTATGCTGAACTTATATGGAAGATGTGTAATTAATCCAAGCAAGAGGATTCAAAGAAGAGTTGACATGTAAACTTTGCAGCTGAATTTGTCAGTCAAAAGCAGATTTGTCCAGTTATATGAAATCTCATGATAGTAGGGGACTTAATACTACGACATATAGCATTCAGGATGACTTCCCTTATAATGTCTGTGGGAAGTTGTGTAAGAATGCAAGTGGTTTAACTCGGCATATTAAATCATAACACAAGGATTGACCAGTGGTATCCAGTAGATTGACATAATCTATATTGATATTGATATTTTTTCATCTTGTTTATAATTATTATGTATTTGGTTGCAATAATATAAGTTAATAGTGTTATGTTTATTTTGATGTAAACCATTATTATTAATATTATCAATGCCAGTGTTAATTGAAAAAAAAAATGAGTCTAATTAGACGACACAAACGAGAGAATCGTAAGCCATAAAAAATATAATATCACGGTCAAAGTAGGCTCGGATACAAGTAAACTTCCACTATATATATATATATATATATATATATATATATATATATATTGTGTATTTAGGCAACAATCTTTCTTTTATGCAAGTTTGATTCAGAATGACAGACAAGGTGTTACGATCCAGTTTTTTTTTATATATAATCTTTCATGTGATGGTAAAACTTCTTTTTAGGACGTAAATTATGTAAAAATTGTTCAAGTGTTTTATTGCTCCAAGCGCTTTCGGCTATATATTTAGCCATTATCAAGGATTTTTATTTTACTTGTGACTGAATATATAAGGTGTTAGCGTATATATGTCGAATCATATTTATGTTTTTATTCCGAAAATAGTGAACAGGTTGTTGACATGTCCATAGTTGATATCATTAAGTGCTGGATTTTTCTTTATTATTAATAATGCTTCCATCATTTTTAGTTTTTTTCTTTTACATGTGAATGATGCTTTTATAAGTGTAATTTCAACGAGTATGTTATGGACAGTGTTTGATAGGTCGCCATGTGTATTTAAATGAGATTGAATTTAGCCATCGTTTAGTCGTAGTGTATCCAATGTAGTTATTTATGAACCTGGATTGATCATTTGACTCTGACCAATAAGTGTTCGACTCTGACCAATAAGTATTTAATAATTATAAATGAATTGAGTTCTTTCGGTGACTGGCGTGTGTATACACTGCTTCTATACAACACGCTAAAATTTCCCTTCTCTGGTTCCATGCGCCGATGGCGACTCCGACTGACACCAAATCGGTCGAGTTTCGATCCCGGCCAGAAGCAAGTGGATGTGTCTAGCCACACTGATGAGCTGTGATACAGCGAAAGAGGCTTGTATGTGGATGACTAATATATATATATATATATGCAAACTTATCACTATAATCGTTTCGAAAAACCCTCCGCGTATATATGCAGAAGGAAAAAAATGGTTGTAAAAAAGAAAGAGCGAAGCACATGAACATCAGCCAAAGCGATTTGGACCGAGTCAGTACGTAGCCTAAAGCAAAAACCCGAGACGAGTAATCAATAACAAAAAAGTGCTCAATACGTAAGCAGAGCAGAATGTCAGGTGTGGATGGATAACATAACAGACATTTATTTGGATTTGTCAATAATCTCGATATATATATATATATATATATATATATATATATATATATATATATATATATATGTATATGTATATATATATGTATATGTATATATATATGTATATAAATAAGTATATGTATATATATATATATACATAGATATATGTATTTATATGTATATGTGTGTATATATATATATATGTATATATATTTTCTAAACATACACTGTTAAATATAAGAGACAATGAATGTCTATTATGTTTAATCATGAGCCGTTCTAAACGTCGTATTTTTGCTTTAATTTCAGTTGAAAATAAAGACAAAAATTCTCCAACATTTGGATAATTATTTATTGGTTTTCTTCTAAGCTTTCGGCTCACATGAGCCATCTTCAGAGAGGTTGCTTAAACTGAAATATTATAAAATCCACCATCACCGACGATATTATTTTGTGTTGACATAAAACTCCGCTTGGCAACGGCAATAGTTACCAAAAATAATAAACGCAGTTCTTAAGTTTGCGATGCGATTTTATGACGTCACACCGCGGGATAGCGCGAAATGACAACAAAACCATCTAGTCAAATGCAATGTAATATGTTATTTCCTGTTTTAAAGTTGATTTTATTGAGTGTTGGTTGTTTAGATTTTATGTACATGGCCTCCAATATCTGCAGGTTCCTCTTACTATGTGTATGAGTAAGGATCACCGTATTGTTGACCAAAATCTGTCTGATATTACCTACATGTTTATGTTTTTCAGAGAAATGTTGTTTAATAGTACTCTGATCAGAAAGATGACATGTAAGTCTACGGGAGAGCGTGGTTGTAGTAAAACCAATATATGTACTAGGTTTTTGATTATTATCAGAGATGCAATCTCTGAATGGGCATGTAAATTGGTACACTTTTTTTTGTAGAGAATTTAGTTTAGTGCTTGTTGGGTTATTATAGACTATGAGGTCAATTGTTTTAAACTTTTTATAATATATAATGAGTTTTATTTGATTATTACTTTCCACTGGTTTAACATTTCTACGTATTATGTTTTTGAGAGTTTTTTCATCTTGTTTATAATTATTATGTATTTGGTTGCAATAATATAAGTTAATAGTGTTATGTTTATTTTGATGTAAACCATTATTATTAATATTATCATTGTTAGAGCTATTGTTAATTTTGTTGAGATACATTTTAATTTGTTGATCAATAACGGAGTTAGGAAATCCATTATTGACTAGTGTTTGCTTAATATATATATATATATATATATATATATATATATATATATAATTAATTAAAAATTAATTATTAATTAAAAATACCGACGAAATCTTACAACTTCAAAAACAGTTTCAAAATAACTCAGTCTTAAAATTCACTTATGAACTTAGCAATGATAGCAAAATTCCTTTCCTTGACATACTAATTAACACTGATAACAATAAATTCACTTTCTCACCGTATCAAAAACCCATTAACAAAAATTCCTCCACACTCAATTTTATTAGCGAATGCCCCCACTATTACAAAATAGCCATTATAAAAAGTCTACTATATCGTGCAAAAACCAATTCGTCTACAAAACAGATCTTCCACAGTGAACTAAAAAACTTAAAACAGACACTCATCAACAATAATTTTCCCAACTACATAGTTAATGCACAAATACGACATTTTCTTAAAAACCATAACACGGAAAAAATAACATGATACTAGCCCAACCAACCCCAGACATATCACTCTCTTATATCGTAGCCAGATACACTCCAACTACAAAACTAGACAAAAATATCCTAAAAAACCTCATAAACACTAATATTTTATCATAGATACAATTAAAAAAAATCTCTAAAACAAAATTTATAAGTATTATTAAAGATAGGTTTACGTTTACAAATATTTTTTAAAAAATCTGTCGCTTTCTGCGTCACGTGATGTAAATAATCTCTCTCCACGAACGCTCTCGCGAAATACGTTTCTAATTTAAATTTTGGAATCATTTGTTTCTGATGAAGGACCGTGGACGGTCTGAAATATAAAATATAATAATAGAAATAAACAAATACTGTCAAAAAAATACATTTTTAAATTTAGAACTTTTTAGCAGTTTTTCCTATATATATATATATATATATGTGTGTGTGTGTGTGTGTGTGTGTGTGTGTGTGTGTGTGTGTGTGTGTGTGTGTGTGTGTGTGTGTGTGTGTGTGC
The DNA here is from genome assembly GCA_037127315.1 of Ascarosepion bandense. NCBI lineage: Eukaryota > Metazoa > Mollusca > Cephalopoda > Sepiida > Sepiidae > Ascarosepion > Ascarosepion bandense. Next base: position 143,722 of record JBBBDQ010028517.1, on the reverse strand, counting down.
GACATTAGCGCTAGACCACATGAAGCAACAATATTCAGTGCATAGACGAATGTCAGATTCACAAACGTGCAAGATGGATTTTGACAAGAAAAACAGTCTAGGACGACACAGTGAACCAATTTTGTTGGTAGATTCAATAAAACCATTCCACTTAATGACAGTGTTAAATGTGTTGAACGTGAGACCAAGAGATGCGTACCTTTGTGATTAACTGGTTTCTTTTAAAGATATATTTGCCACAATTATTCGCCATTAACGAGAAAAAAATTATCACATGACAGCCATTTTGTTTTAAATCATTTCTTATTAGACTAGCACATCGATAAGATAACTAATATGTCGACTTTTTTAAATCAATTAAGGCCTAAGAACGATTGTAAAATGAAACTAGTTCGAAATATCTTTTTAATTATATACATTCTATTGTTTTAAATAATTTTTAACTCTCAAGAATGGGTGACATCATGACTCCTCAAACACCAATTTTCTTGGTGCGACACATACCCCAGTACGTTTACGATTTGGAGTTTCGCTTATTATTTTTTTATTATTCTATTTCAATATTTAACTTTTAGACCAACGTTGTTATTTATCTTCAACGATTTTCCCGATACCCGGCAAAGTAAAACTATCAACATTTCTCGATGATGACTTTTAACTGGAACAAAGGAATAGTTTGTAAATTTTAACACCTCCAAAACAGAACCATTGAATCCTCATATAGGACCGTTTCTGTTTGCCACCAGCATGGCTGATTCTAACCTCCTTCACAACACTTTACTGCTTCTTAGGCTCACGTTTTCCATTGACATAAAATCGAATGATTATATTAATTCCATTGTCATGCCTCATATTAGGAAAGTTTGTTCACTGTGTCATATAAGACAATTTCTCGCGTCAGAATCCCTCTTGAACATCGAAATCTACCGTTCGTCCATATATTGAATATTGCTGTCATATCTGATCTTGTGCTTCAGCTACATATCTCGAGATTCTTGACAAAATTCTAAGAAGGGTCTGCAATGTAATTGATTTTAGCATTTCGACTTCTCTCACTTTCTCAACAAACCTAATGTGGTTTCCCTCTGTCTATTATAGAAATATTTTTATGGCTATTGTTATGATAAACTTTCCTGCTTGGTGCCCCGACTGCATGAATTGTATTGTGCTACTAGATTAACAACTAAATTTGTTCGTTTTACTGTTGAAGTAGCTAGAAACAACCGTCACTTCTATACTAAGAGATTTTTTCTCGGACTTTTTTTTTTATAATCATATCGTCCCAAGCAAGGCAGTTTACTGCCACTGGTGCACAGGGGGTTACATAGGAGGAAAGTTATGAGAAAGAGTTACAGGTTATAGAGGGTGTCAGGAAATGGGTAAGAGAAGGATGAGAATACTGATAAGAGTGAAATGGACGGAGAAAGAGTGGATGCAGGTTAGTGAGATAGAAGAGGACAAAAGTCTTTACATTTAAATTCTTGGTGATCGTAGCCGTCGAGTTATCTATCTATCTATTTATCTATCTATCTATCTATCTATCTATCTATCTATCTATCTATCTATCTTTCTTTCTTTATTTTTATAATCATATCGCCCCAAGCAAGGCAGTTTCTGCTACTGGTGCGCAGGGAGTTATATAGGAGGAAAGTTATGAGAAAGAATGACAGGTTATAGGGGGTGTCAGGAAGTGGGTAAGAGAAGGATGAGAATACCGATGAGAGTGGAGTGGATGGAGAAAGGAGCATGAAAGAGAGGATGCAGGTTAGTGAGATAGGAGATGACAATATACTTTACATTTAAATTCTTGGAGATTGTTGCAAGTAAACGAAAGTTTTTGTGTTCTTGTCGGTGACAGATAATTTTCCACCCTACAACCACTTTCTCATAGACGAAAAATTGCTAAGTTCATCGGAGAAGAAGCCGTGAAAGTATTTGTAGAAGAGACACAGGGAAGCCAGATTTCGCCGATGAGAAAGTGACTGTATCTGAGCTGCCAAGTCGGGATCGATCACATTACAGATTCTCCGTTGGATATTGTCAAGAACCCTTAGGTGGTTAGCAGGGGCACCCAACCAGATATGGCAGCAGTATTCAGTGCACGGGCGGATCGAAGATTTATATATGTGCAGCATGGTTTCAGACTGGAAAAACTTCCTGGCCCTACACAGAGAACCGACATTCTCAGCAGCGAATTTAGCTTTGGATTCTATATAGTCATTCCATTTGAGGTCTGTTGTGAGAGTTAAACCGAGGAGGCCCAGTGTTTCGAAATTCTTGCCTGTGGAACTCCTTTTTGATTCCCAGCTACCTACAACAAAAGTTTAAATACAATGCCAAACGTCATGTCTTCCTGAAAGCCATACGATTATTGTCCTTTCTCCTCACTAAAGATTTGTCATTTCTCTTCCACTCCTAGCAACCCTTTGCGTTCTTCTGGTATTGTCACTAAAAACAACTCACTAAATAAATAATTTGGTTTTCAGTCATTTTCGTTATGGTATGTTGAGTAGATATATTCGATTGTATCCAGCGCACTTATGTCCCTTTCAAACATCAAGATGGACACAAACACTACGCCATACGTGACTTTCTCAAGCTTCTTTCCTGGAATACGATCAATAATGGAATTCAGTACCCGGACCATAAAATATAAATTGAACAAGTTCGTTTTTTTTTACAAGTTTCAACTTAATATTAAACGACATATTCAACACCAGAAAAACTCTATGAAATGGCTTAACAAACATTACTTGTACTTTTCTAAAAAAAAAAAAAGAATTGGCTGTATAGACCAGTCAGTCAGTTAAGTACCATACGCAATACACGCTTTGAGCGATCATGTCTCGAAAGAGACATGACTGACTGGGCAGAATATTTTCCACCAATATTTCTGTTATTACTTGCTGTCGAAGACTGGTTGCCAACCAAGAATATAAAACCCAATCTGTCCGGCCATTTAACCCATAGCTGGAAGAAGAAGAGTCTGATTAATACCTTTCCCAATGGTATTTGCGCGTACGTGAATGCAACAAATTTAACTGGAATTCGAACTGTGCTTTCAGAATTCTCGTTTCGAGTCGATAACCACTGCACAACATCGGACATCCGATTATAGAGAATAGTCAATTCAAAAAATTAAAAAAAATTAGTCGGTGGAGTAATGGTTAGCGGCACGAATTGGGGAATTGGAGAGCCGTTTCGAATTCCAGCCGAGTTACATTCACTTATCTAAACTTATTTATAAATGGAACTTCGTCTGTGTGTGTGTATGTATGTGTGGGTGTGTGTTTCTGTGTGTGCATCCGTTACCTATAGACTCCGAAACGCCTGAACCGATTTTCTGGAAAATTTACAAAGTTGTACTAGAAGCGTCTGCGAGTGTTCTTAGCTAGGTTTTGTGTCAAGGTACCCCCGATAAATATCGAAAATCGATAATCGAAAAAATCGGGTTATAGAAGGAGTGATTCGATTTTAATCAAATTTGATACACTCTTAGACAAAGACATAAGAAACGATATTCAGAAGTTTCGAGGTTGCAGTTCTTACAATAGTGCAGAAAATCGATAATATATATATATAAAAGGCAAGATGTTTGTGTGTGTGTCTGTTTATCTGCCTGTATGTCTGTATTTTTTTCAGCTCTTTTATTTTAGTTTTTGCTTTGGGTTTGGCTCTAAGTAGGTTCAATTGTAGTTCTTAGTTTCAGCCATGATACCATTTACTCATAGGACTTATTTAGTCTTCAAAATTCAGTTTACGACGAAAAACTTATTACCAGGAAATCAAAATTTGACTTACATTCATTCATTTTTCTTTCAGTCTACTGTTTCGCTTTAACTGGAAACAACTATTGCTTTTTAGTCTTTCGTGCCAACGTCCGAAGTGTCTGAGCTCCAGGACCATGGATTAGTTTTAAAGCTTTCATTACACCCGAACAACGCCGGTCTATACTATTAGTATACTAATAACTTTGAAAAGGATAGACTAGCTACAGAGAAAGAAAATGAATTAAAACCACCTGCTGCTTTGTAGGTCTTACCAATATGAGCATAGGCTAGAAGAAAGTAAATTAAAAACGAATCCACCTCTGAAATGAGACTGAGTCACCTGAACATGACCAGAATCAACACACACACACACACACACACACACACACACACACACACACACACACACACACACACACACACACATATATATATATATATATATATTATAAGGAAGTGAAAGAACAGGTAGATTAAAACCCATTGTTCATGCATTTACATTTATAGAGAGTGTTCTATGAAAAGTAGAGTTTACTATTTAATTTTGTTATTACAATGGTTTATAAAAGCATTTTATCACTACACAAAGATTTCACGTTTCAGAACAATACTGTTCTTCAGGTAATATTTTAAAATAAACGGGGAAAATAATTTATTTAAAAATATAAGATAGATGTATTGTTATTTAGAAAATTAAGGACTGGTAGTTGGAGTAAGTTAAACAATATGTTTGTAGGTGTGTCAATTTCGCGCAATAAAAAGTGAGAATTAGTTTGAACTATCGAGATGAAAATTTTTGTGTAGTGATATAATGCCTTATTAACCATTGTAATGTGTACTGCTTTAATTTAATTATGACCCCAAAACTAAATAATATCTATCTATCTATCTATCTATCTATCTATCTATCTATCTATCTATCTATCTATCTATCTATCTATCTGCATGCATAAGTGCGTGTGTGTGTGTGTCCGAATTTGGACAGTAGCCCTCCATATTTCGTTACAAATTTTTTTTTTAATCATTTCACCCCGAGCAAGGCGGAAACGCCACTGATGTGCAGGGGGTTACATAAATGTAAAAAGATTAATTAGAAAAGAGTGAGGAGTACAAACTAGTTAGAAAGGAACAATAGAAAGCTGAGAAAGCAGGTGCGATGACAGATACATAGGTGGAGAGAAAGGGAAGGTTATACAGGGGAGGGGAGAGAGCTAGAGGCCAGTGGTTAGTAGATGAGTATTGACTTTGCATTTAAATTTCTGGAGGTTGTAGCCATCAGGAAAGCAAGAATACGGGAGCGAGTTCCACAGGCGGGAAGTGCGAGAGACTGACAATGTAGTGTTGTCAAGCTTTTCTTATCGACTATTTTTGTTCTATTATTGAAAATTAGAGAGGAGAGAGAGGGAGAGAGAGAGAGAGACAGACAGAGAGAGAGACAGACATAGACAGAGACAGAGAGAGACAGAATTGGATAGACGCTCATAGAAACCGTTTATTTTATTAAACAAGTAATTTATACAAATGAAGTAATTACAAATGGTCATAAATTTAATAACTAATAACTTGTTTGACATTCCCTTTGCTTTTTTTAATGCAATCACCATTCTAGGCATGCTGGCAATGAGTTTACGAATATCGTCTTGAGGTATTTCTTCCCATGTTTCACTCAATAATCCTAAAAGTTCCTGCTTAGAAGATGGCTTCCTGTTCTTTTGTAGAGTTTTCGATCTAATAGATCCCAAAGGTGTTCAATAGGGTTAATATCCGGGGACTGACTTGGCCATGGAAGTTTATTGATCCCATTTTGTCTCAACCAATGTTGCGTTGCTTGAGCAGTGTGACACGGAGCGCCACCTTCCATAAATAGGTAGTCAACTTTGATCATTCTACTACTTGAGAATATTTTTGAAAGAGCCTTTTCTTTAATATAGAAACATATTTGGCTGAATTGATGTTTCATTCACATTCCACAAGCTCTGAGCGAACATCACTTCAAATGGCACCCCATACCATTACTGAAAGACCCCCATTTTTATTGGCTGGACGAAGAAGTGGTTTCCTTTTCGCATCTCTACCATAGTATCCCAGCTTGTGAAGATACCTGACAGCTGTTCTGGGACTGACATCAACTTGTGTCTTTGTGTCTTGTGTCTTTAGACAAGACGCATAGTTTTTTTAGAGGGTCTAGGGAGGCGTGCACTTCTTGCCCTCTCTGGTAAATTGTACGATCACTCTATTAACAGTAGAAAGGGGTATTTAAAGATTTTCAGACATTTTTTTTTGACTAAGATTACCTCCATGTTGACCCACGATACGTCCTCGCTGGATAGGTCTGATGCTCCTTTGGTTCGTGGCATGTTCCAGTATTGTTACAATTCTAATCAAATAATTTATGTTAATTTATCTTGGTTATTAAAAAAAATCAGAAATAAAATTTATCTTGGTGTCTATGCAATTCTGTCATCTCTGTATATATATATATATATATATATATATATATATATATATATATATATATATATATATATATCAAGATCATCTTTGGTTTATCCAAAAAGAAAATCTTCAATTAAAATGAATGCCAAGGTGTCATGTCATGAGGCTCGGTTTCAACACTATTCAGTAAATCCAGAATCTTACGCTACAATTTTCTCTTCTTTTGAAGCAATTTTTTAAAGAGTTAACCTAGGAATAATGTCAGAGAGTTTATCCTTTGGCACACTTTGAAAATGGAGATAGATAACAGTTTCTATATTTTCAATAAGAGCGTGCTTCACCATACTACAGTAAGCGACTACTAATTCAACAAAATATCTCTGCAGTGGAGAAATAGCTGTATAGGTTGAATAATCAAGCAGGATTTTCAATGCCATCACGTGTTGCTACCCTTTGGTCTTTGAATCTCTCCAAGGTACAATTTTCTCTACTCTAATTGCTAATAGTTAGAGCTCATTTGAACTTAGTAGAGGATTATATATATATATATATATATATATATATATATATATATATATATATATATATATTAAAATATCATTTTAATAAAGTATATAGCGTATGTAAATATAAAAGTAGACGTTGAGGTCAATACCCATCCGGGAGAACGGAATGCAATCTGCCGGCCATGAGGCGAGAATTTAAGCGTCGATATCCACATTTTTATTTTAATCATTTCACCCCAAGCAAGGCATTCCATTGCCACTATAGCGCAGGGTGTTACATAGAGCGATTGGATATAGGAAATGTCAGAAGGAGGGTGATAGATGAGTAAGGAGGTACGTAGGAAGAGTGTTTGAGAGAATGGGTGCGAGTTAGTGTGTTAAGAGGTGTCTATTGACCTTACATTTAAATTCCTGGAGATTGTTGCCGTCGAGGAAGCAAGTATGCGGAAGGGAATTCCACCGGTGGGAAATGCGAGAAAAGAAGCTGTTGGAGTAGAAATTGCGGTTACATTTTATCGTTTTCACTGTAAAAGGGTGGGACATAGTTGCTAATCTAGTATCTCGTGCAAATTCGTCCTTAGGGGGCACCAGTGATCTAAGTTCCTCGGAGCAGAAGCCGTGAAAGTATTTATAGAAGAGGCACAGGGAAGCCACGTCACGCCGGTGAGAGAGTGACTGCAGCCTGTCTGCCAAGTCGGTTTCGATCACATTACAGATTCTCCGTTGTATTTTTCAAGAACCCCGAAGAGAATAGCAGGGGCACCCGACCAGATGTGGCAGCAGTATTCAATACACGGGCGGATGGTAGATTTATATATGTGCAGGATAGATTTAGACGGAAAAAATTCCGGGCCCTACACAGAGAACCGACTTTCATAGCAGCGGATTTAGCAATGTATTCGATGTAGTCATTCCACTTGAGGTTCTCTGAGAGTGTGAGGCCAAGGAGGCGTAGTGTTTTACGCTCTGGGAGGCAAGCCTGTTCCATGCTAATGGGAGGTAGGTGCGGTTATCTATGGTGGTTAATTGATAGCAGCTTCATTTTGGAAGAATTGAAATTTACGAGCCATTTCTTACCCCAATCCCCACGGATTGGAGGTCCTTTTCAAGCTCGGCAGCGAGGTTTACCTTGTCGCCCACACCAGATTTTTGATCGAGGCGAGAGTAAACTGTGGTGTCATCGGCGTACATGCTTACTTGGGATGTTATGGCATCGGGAAGATTATTGATATAGATCAGAAAGAGCGTAGGATCTAGGATAGAGCCTTGAGGGACACCCGCGTTTGTAGGGTAGTTCTGGGAGGCATGTCGGTTTAATACCACCTTCAATGTGCGGTTAGATAGGAATGACTGGATTAGGTCCAACAAAAGTTCAGTTATACCATAGCTTCGCAGTTTCCGTAGAAGGCCAGCATGACAGACTCTGTCGAACGCTTTAGAAATATTCAAGGCAACGGTTCGGGCTTCACCATTCTTGTCGAGAGCCTGCTATATATACCCGGTGATGGCCGTTAGCATATCAGCAGTAGACCTGGTGAAACGGAAGCCATCCTATTTGTCCGAGAGGAGCCTGTGGGCTGTGAGATGCTGAACGACCTCGGCGTTGATAATGGCTTCGAACACTTTGCCAAAGACCGAAAGAAGGCTGATAGGGCGGTAATTTGCGGGGTCCGAGGGTTCTCCAGTGTTCTTAAATATAGGAACTACAGAGGAAAACTTCAAACAGGCAGGAAAGCAGGATGCAGATAGGCAGAAGTTGTAGAGCTTAGAACGAACAGAGGAGAGTTCAGGGGAACATTTCTTCAAGACTATGATTGGGATTCCGTCCCCACTACTCGCTTTGTGAGGATCAAGCTTTGAGATTATGCTAAATTGATTCATTCAATTGAGCCTCAGTTCTAGGTGGGAAGTCGGATGTATAAACTCCAGACGAATCCAGTCTCGAATTGGTCGAGAATCTACGAGCAAAGCATTCAGCCTTGTCCGCTGAGGAAGTGAGGACCTCAAATTTATTGATTAGTGGGGGTATTGAGGATTTACTCTTGTTAAGCACGCTTTTACAGAGACGCCAGTAGTCTTTGGCGCCGAACTTAGAGGATGCTATGCGTTGCTTCATTCTGGCAGTAAACAACATCTTAGCTTCGTTAAGTATCTTTTTACACTTATTACGAGATGAGGTTTGGTCCGTTTTGGTCCGACGCGTGGCTACGATAAAGCCGGAAGAAGTGATTCCGGTGGGCAATGGCGGCCGAGCAAGCGGGCGAGAACCAGGGAAACGAATGAGATTTAAGCTGAAATTGTTTAATGCTTAGTTTTTGGTCCTCATAGGGATAGACCAGTACATATTTGTATTAAAAAGTGTTCGATACAATTATATTGTACAACTTTTGAATGTTTTCTATTTTTAAACGAATTATTTTGCCACCAAGTTTTTACCATAAGTGGTATCTTTAGATGATTTTTAATAACCGATTTTACCTTTTACCGTCTTTCTTTTTAAGAACGCTCTTGTAACGGTGTTTTATTTAAACGTTCACGTGGCCGAGAATTCGTTTTAATTTAAACAATGCGCGTTCATAAATGGAAAATATTCAAAAGTTCTACAATATAATTGTATCGAACACTTTAATACAAATGTGTACTGGTCTAACCCGATTAGGACCAAAAACTAAGTCTTAAACAATCAATATATATATATATATATATATATATATATATATATATATATATATGTGTGTGTGTGTGTGTGTGTGTGTGTGTGTGTATGTGTATGTGTGTGTGTGTGTGTATCATAATTATCATTCGCATGAAACCCTTTATTACAATCACTGAGTTATATGAACTGCATTCCTTGCCTAGAGCCTTTTATGGTAGTCATGAGTTATCTCCCTCTAACCCTGTAAGTTACTTGTTCACCACTGCTGTACCCTGGTATTGAACTCACAACACTTTTGGTCAAGTCACAGGAACTACCCAACGTCTATATCCATGTGTGTTCTTAAGGACAAGAACATAAACGTCTGGATTAACTACCCCCACTCACCCTTACAATAAAATTCTTTCTATCTAAAATGATCTGGCTTTCTATTGGTTCATTGGGACAAACTCACCGAAAATACCCCTTAATTGTCTGTATATGTTAAAAAATGTGTTGCTTTTCAGTTGCTATATATAATGATTACTAACAGAAAAAAATATTTCACTGCCTGACGAGATGATAATAAAAAAAATATTTCACTGCCTGACGAGGTGCTGATAAGATAGTACCGAAACACAACGGCTCTTGTGTTGAAGTAAACTATGTTTTTATTATAAGCTATAAAATATTACCATATATAATGCTCTAATAAGTATCAATCACTCTTTATAAAGCGAATCACTACAAGCAGTGGATTGTTAACACATTAGTTTGTACTACTTCAAAGATATATATATACATAGACATCCGCAGACAGTGTGTGTGTGTGTGTCAATTTGACGTGGTGCAACAGTGAGAAGGCCTTTCTCGCTAGGTTAGTTACGACTGGCTAATGAGTTCGATCTTAAAGGTCTGCTTTATATTTATGGCCTTGCGCCACATTTAAACAACGCTTTTTAAATAGTTTATATATATATATATATATATATATATATATATATATATATGTGTGTGTGTGTGTGTGTGTGTGTGTGTGCACGCAGATCTTATTATATATTACAGACAAGGTATTGTGGTTAATTTTTTTTTTCGAGTGATCTTATAATTTTTTTTCTTTTCAGAACATAAATTATATAAAAATTGCTCAAATTTTTTTTTCTGGCGCTTTCGGCTATACTTTTAGCCATTATTTTTTAGCCATTATCAAGGATGAATTTTATTTTACGTGTAACAGGCATTATAGATTAACCAGGCTCAAATCAATGTCCGAACCTATACACATTACAAATTACATTCTGGGTTCGTACAAACCCAGATGAAAGTATGTACCACATTATTTTGTTAGTCTTGGCAAACTCCTCCCGTATTTTAAAGTTCCTGCTGCGCGTTTTAAAATTCCTGTTGTGCGTTCAAAATAAAGCGTTAGGAAATCAGTTGATCTTATAGATCAACTAACGAAATTGAAAGCTTAGAAGCATGGTTGCGAATTCAGCTGATTTTTCTAATTTGAATATATATAAATATTATTGTTTGGCATGTCATATTTATGGCTTGAAGGTTGAGGTCAAGTTATGAAGCAAACGGTGTTCAACTCAAACCTATCCAATATATATACAGTACTGTGCAAAAGTATTAGAACAAGAACTATTTTATCTTTTATGAGGCATATTGACAGAAAATAAACAATTTAATTAAAGTAATTTTATTTGTTTTACTCAACAAATGCTTTAACATGAAAAAAAATACTTGTTACAAAATAAATTTAATATTAAGTATAATAGCCTTTTGCTTTGATCACAGCCTTCATTCCGTCAAGCATTGACATCACAAGCTTCTTTAATGTATCTAATGGTATCTCCTGCCAAGCAGCTTGTATTTGTCCCCAAAGTGTGTCTTGCAAAGTAACATTAGATTTATCAATTTTTTCAACCAAAATATCCCATAGATGTTCAATAGAGTAGTTTGAAAATAGCTTGTTTTATAGAAAATAGGAAAAATTAAATATAACTTCTTTTTAATACATTTCTTTTACACCTATTTTTAAATAATCAATATTTATTAGCAATTTACTTGGCTTTTCACCTTGTATTTGAATTTCAGTGAGGTTTTTAGGAAAATCACTCCTGTCCTAATACTTTTGCACACTACCGGTAGTATGCAAAAGTGTTAGGACAGGGGTGATTTTAAACTTAATTTTGATGCCTTATAAAAGATAAAATAGTTCTTGTCTTAATACTTTTGCACAGTACTATATATATATATATATATATATATATATATATATATATATATTCATCATCAGCAGACAGATCTTTTTCGCTGTATCACGGCTCACCATTACGGTTAGATATCCGATTGCTTCTAGCTAGGACTGAAACCCGACTGAGTTGACATCTGCGATTCTACCTCATGCTCGGTAAAATACTAAATACACAACTATGTTTGTGTGACCAACAGACATGCCAAAAGTTCTAGTATATTAGACAAGAAAAGTTCCCCGAGAAGAAAAGAAAAAAAGAAAAAAAAATTGAACCAAAAGTAAAAACACTTGAAAACGTTAACACTTCAAGTTTTACACTCTTGCGATCTTCAGGCGTCTAGAACGACTCTATCATTTCCTATTTACGTATTTCTGTCTGTCTGTCTGTCTGTCTATATCTATATCTATATATTTATTTATATATAGAGAGAGAAAGAGAAAGAGAGACCGACTGACAGGCAGACCAAAAAATAAAGAGAGAGTGAAAGAAATAGATATCAAGTAACTAATTGTTTTAAAAAAAAAAGAACAAATTAAAAGAAGTGTTGATAGTCGATTAAATGATTGTCATGCTTGGACTCATTTGATGACTTCATATGAACATAATTTTTCCTGTGATTTTAAACTTGACGAATAAAATTTCGTAATTTATTCAGATGTTAAATTATTTTAATCACAGAAATGAATTAACTGTATTTGTTATTTGCACTAATCTAACTAGCTAGCTCATTCTTTTCATATCTATCTATCTATCTATCTATCTATCTATCTATCTATCTCATTCTGGTCATTATCTATCTATCTATCTATCTATCTATCTATCTATCTATCTCATTCTGGTCATTATCTATCTATCTATCTATCTATCTATCTCATTCTGGTCATTATCTATCTATCTATCTATCTATCTATCTATCTATCTATCTATATTCTGTTCACTATTTTTCTAAGTCTGTTCATATCTATCTATCTATCTATCTATCTATCTATCTATCTATCTATCTATCCTAATCTGCTGATAGCTCTCTATGAGTGTGTGTGTATGTATATATGCGTGCGTGCTGTTTTTACTTAACTCTGCTTAACCTGACAATGAACTATAGTTATAACCTACCTCCTAGCCGGCATTTGTGTTTGTGTCGAGAATCTTGAATTCTTATTTTCAAGGTATGTATTCGACCCCCACCACCCACTTCTTTGGAAGCTTGCTGGTACACAATCTTACGCCTGCCATTCCTTTCCATCTCCCGTTGTACATGATTAAGCTAAGCTCGGTAAATGTCAAAATGGCAGGTTACCTTGGATCAAATCACTGAAGCAGAAAAGATTTGTCAATTGCCACTTCGGCATGTTAGATGTTATGGGAGAAGTGAACAGGCTAATCACACACTTCTAATAAGAAAAAAAAAGTGGGGATCACATACAAATGATTAACAGTATCGCATCACTATTTTTTTGCCATTTGTGCGGTGTGCCTTTGAAGATAGGAAATTAAACAAATACTTCTGTCGTAATGACCCATATCTTGACACTTTTCTGACATTATCCCGAGTAATTTTTTTCACGATTCAATGATATTTAATTTGGGGCGTTGATGTCGTTTTTGTAGCTAAAAGAAATTTTCTTTCCCGTATTCGTCATTTTACTTCATTTTATTTTTTCGTCTTAAAAAAAAATCGCTCGATTAATGCAAGTTTTGAAGTGATGAACATTTAGAGAGTGATGCTTTTTGCTCTTACGGATAAATTCTTTCCCGATGTTAAGCAACGTCGACTCTAGTAAGTATCTAGATGAGTAACGCTTGGTAATACCAGACGCTATAAGCTTCAATATGTGAATGGCGTAATGGATTAAGTAATTGTTAAACTTCTGGTCGGGTTTCAATTTCAGTTATATTCACATAAGGGTAAATACCCTTGGAAAGATAAGAATCCACATCTTTTCCCCAGCTATGGATCAACTAGTAAAACTTGTATCACTAAATCATTTTTATCTGCCAAAAGATTCTTACAATCTAGAAATGTTTTCTCTCTTTAAATAACCTGCAAAAGGTTGATAAATCGTAAAAAACGAACTAATCAATCATTAGAACAATTGCTATGAAAATCTTTGTAGAAAGTTCAAAGTATTGTTTACCTTAATTAAACTTAAACTAATGTTCTTTTTTAATCATTTCACCTTCAACCAAAGACAATTAAGCCACTAAGATGCAGGGGATTACTAAATGTGAGAGAATATGAAAAAAAAAAAAACAACAAAAAACAAAACAAAACAGAAAACATTATTAAATAGAAAAAAAATAATAAAAAATAGAATTAAGAACATAAAAGATAACGATTGACATTGCATTTATATTTCTGGCGATCAAAGTTGACTGAGAATAAAAAATCTAGAAGATTTGTGAATTCTAGAATCTAGAATTCACAAATACCAAATATAAGATTACAAACTGTTACCATACACGGTTATATCTAACTATTTCATTTGTAAAATGACGAAACCTTTCTGCCAATGTACAGCTGCGCTTTAATTAAATTAAATGTGCTCAACGTTGTTTTTTTTTATCACAACGTTTCGACAGTTATATCCTCCGAACTTCCCCAGTTGTCATTCGATGCCGGTAACGTTATAGGAATTTTGAATTAAAGTATTTAATTCATCTGCCTAAGAATGTTGTTAGAAAATAGACCTAGCAATAACAGTCAGTCAGTTAAGTGCCATATGTGATACACGTTTGGACGATCATGTCTCGAAAAAGGCATGACTGATTTGGAGAATAATTTTTCCGCAATAGGCTGTCATTATATTTTGCGGTAGATTGGTTGCCAGCCAAGGCTATAGAACCCATTCTGTCCTGTTGTTTAACCCATAACTAGAGGGAAGAAAGGGATTAATACCTTTCCATAGGGTGTTTGCGCGTAAATGAATGCCGGTAATTCAACTGGAATTCGAACACGGCTCCGCGATTTCTCGTTCCGATCCGATATCCACTGCACCACAACGCACATAATTGAACTAACTGAAATTGAAACCTGGTATTACCAAGCGTTACTCATCTAGATACACTGAAGGAAATTAGCAATGGGAACAATATACGCTATGTGTAAAATAAAGGGTTATGTGTAATATTCCTGACGAAGAACACGAATGGTGAGAGAAATATCAGTGTCTTAAAAATTCCGACTAAATGACATCCTAGTCGTGAAGAAAGAAAAATCTTGGAAATACATTAATCTCCTGTAGAAAAAAATACTCTGGGAAATTGCCAACTGGAATGCATCCTGGTGTAAGAAATTCAGAACACTTCAAGATAGACTGAGTCAACAATTTCAAGATATCAAAACTCACTCTGCTGTCTTTATCTCTCTCCCCACTTTTTCTCTTTCTTCACAAAGGCAGAATATTCAACTACCTTGGTTTTGTCTGTTTTCGATTTGATGTAATTGTTCCAGACACATTTTTCTTAGCTTCAGTATCAAAATATATATTATCTCTGTTTTAAAGTGACTCCTGCCTAATGTTACCTATAGATGCCTATCTACAAGACATTTTAACTGCTTACTTTATGAAGGACACTGGGCGTGACGAGCGTCGTAAAGAGAATGGCATACACGTTGGTCAAATAAATCAATCAGTTCGAAATTATCCTCGACTAACAGTGAATGTGATCCTCCAGGTTTGGGGGTTGGGTGCAGGGCTAACAACCCTGCCCCGCAAAAAACAGTTTGTTACAGAAACAGCAACAAAAAGTTGCTGCCCTATGCACCATTGGGTGTTATGGATAAATGATGATGATGAACAGTGAATGTGATAGTTATAACAATAAGAACGGCCTCACTCATGTTTGAAAGAAAGGATACACTTCAATATTCCTAAAGATAAATACGAAAAGTAAGGAATTAACAATGAAACAAGATACACCTTGTGCAAATAAAGGAGTTTCTGTTTAATATTCTCGATGAGAAACACTGAAGGAAATTAGCAATGGGAACAATATACGCTATGTGTAAAATAAAGGGTTATGTGTAATATTCCTGACGAAGAACACAAATGCTGAGAGAAATATCAATTGCAACAATATATTTCTTCTTATTCTTCCTCTATTCGCCTTGTCCCTTCAGGATGTTAGGCGATCATGACTTTCCACATCTCTTTATCCCTTGCTGTTCTTAACAGCCTTTCTCTTGTTACTCCTCCCAAACCCTGCTCTGCCAACCATTTGCTCAACCCCACAGGTATGTCACACGTTGCATTCCCGGTTCTCTTCTCCTCTATCTGTCCAGTGAGTATCAGATCCTCCAAGACCTCCTTTCTCATAACATGTCCCAGGAACTTCAGCTGTCTTTTTCTGATGTTAAATATGAGTTTACTTTTCGTTTCCATCCTCTCCTTAACCTCGTCGTTGCTCACAGGTTTGGTCCATGGTATTCTCAGCATCCTTCTGTAGAACCACATTTCGGTTGTTTCAAGTTTTTCATTTAATTTTTGATGAGATTGTCTAGCATATTGAAGAACAGATATCGCATAAAAATTCAGTACTCTCTTTGTTTCCAACGAAATTTTCCTTTTTCTCAAGATTCTACCCAGTCTTTGGAATGCATCCATGGCCATGCCAATATACCTTCTCATCTCAGTGTCGCACTTTCCGTTCTCTGTTAGAACACTTCCCTGAGATTTAAATTTCTGCACCTGGTTGATTTCAGTATCACCAACTTGTAGTTGGTCGTTTGGGCTCCTCTTTTTAATGATTCAGTTTTCTTGTAGTTTATGTTTAGTCCTGTCTTTTCACTTTGTTTAGCTAACTTCTGTAGAAGATATTGTAGTTTCTTTTCCGTGTCTGCTATCAGCACAGTACCATCTTCGTATCTTATATTGTTCAGATTGTGACCATCAATGACGAATCCTGACAGGACCTGTAGTACTCTACGAATTGCCTCGCTGTATTAATAGAATAAATCTGGTAAGAAAGCACGTCCTTGTCGTACATCTCTTTTTATTTTTGTATATTCGCTGAACTCATTTCCTATCAGTGTGTAAAATAAAGGGTTAAATTTAATAAAGAAAGAACACGAGGTTCCTCCGAAGGTTAGAGTCAGACATGTGGGGAGGTCGTAAATCCTTCGGATTATCATTAACAGTCTGTGTGGATCGAAGTCTTCCTCTTTGTTGGTAATTCAATTCCGCCATCCATTTAGGCACTGACCAGTCTCAACGTTGTTCAACTTAAGTGATCGTACTGGAATCGATGTTTTAACGAGATATTGCCGTGAGTTTATTGGGGAGAACACGTCAACCGTGTTCGTTCCCAACATTATCCGTGCTATCTGAGGCCTTGCGTTGTCATGGAAGGGGACTTTTTTTCTATTAAGGGTCAAAGGGAGATTTCGCACCAAAATTTTATCGACACATCCTGTGGAACTCCCTTCCTGACAGCTACAACTGCAGGAATTTAAATGCAATGTCAATACCCATCTCTTATCCACTTGACTTCAGTCCTTTCTACATCACCCCGTATATCTTGTTCTTTTTCTTTCTCTCTACCTTCACACCTGTGTTTCGATCCTTCTCTTGCCCTTTCTCTGACACCCCCTGTAACTGGTTCGTCTTTCTCTTCACTCGCCTCCTATCTAAACTTTTACTTTTATGTAGACACCTGCTCATCAGTGGCTGTACGGCCTTGCTTGGGGTGAAACTATTTAAAAAAAGCTGCATAAAGAGCCGGCAATATCATCATATGCACAGTATTAGCTTTTAAACGTGGATCTCAGTTTTGGGGGGTCGATTTTGGAGATTTATGCTTGTTCGTCTACTGCCTTTTGTGTTGAACATTGTTGCATATAACTAAGTTTTCAACACATATAATAATATAGCACATATATAATAATATATATATATAATAATATTTATAATATATATATATATATATATATATATATATATATATATATATATATATATATATATATATATATATATATATATATATATATATATATATAGCACATATATAATAATATATATATATATAATAATATTTATAATATATATATATATATATATATATATATATATATATATATATATATATATATTAGCACATATATAATAATATAACACATATAATAATATAGTAGGTGCGACGTGTAAGTTTTGGCAATTTTATTTTTAATTTCGTGCATTGTTTTTATTTAATTTTTATTTTTTCGATTGCATAGTAAAGAAGGGTCAGTTGGGCACCGTCTGTGAGACAAAGAGCTATATGACAAAGAGCTATATTTTCTGTCAGAAATTTGGTAACGGCATATAGTACTGCTTGACATTTACGCCGGAAACACCAATAAGTACAGTTTAGAATATTTGGGTGTCAATCTGGGAACAGTTCAGAGGATTCTCATAGAGATGGATCAGTCTAATGTTTGGAGGGATCACTAATGATAGCGACGTTATATCACCATTCATTTTCCCAGTGGCTCAGATTCAAGATGGAGTCCTATAATAAGTGCCTTGAGGAGTAGTGCTGCTATGGGTCAAGTGGGTGACTGCTGAAATACCCTATGTCTGGCACCAGGACTTTACATCATACCACATCAGCCAGAAAACTCAGACATGGCTGTCAAACAATTTCAACAACCGCGCCACTCCAGACTAAACCCACTTAATTATTATGTGTGGGGGGGGACAGTTGAGCGAGAGACCAACAAAACTTGTTGTAACACCAAAGATGAATCGAAGGCAAGAATTATGACAGCATTCACCAACTTAAACAAGAAAAACCGCCCAGAAGAGTTGCAGGAGATTCCGAAGTCGTTATGGTTGAAGCCAGTGACGATTTTAATGAATAAATTTAATCTTTAGTACCCAAGATATTTTTGTGCAATTTTGGTAAATATATCTGTTAAAATGAGATGTCAGGGCTATTTTCATTTTTGCGTAATTTTGACAATTTATCCATCGCAACATTTATATATGTTAAAATGAGATGTCAGGGCTATTTTCATTTTTGCGTAATTTTGACAATTTATCCATCGCAACATTTATATATGTTAAAAAGAGATGTCAGTGCTATTATTACTTTAGCGTCATTTAGATGACAGTTCATCCATCGCACCCTGTATGTAAGAGTTGATTAATTGATTGTTCTGTGTCTGACAGATTATGAAACCTTTGTGTGTTATTTAAAGCCAAATATATTTCCTATTGTCGGAAGTTGTTTACAGTACCAGGTGTTCTCCATCGGTCTCCTAAGTAATAATCAGGCTTTAACTTCGGTGATCAAACAAGAACTTGTGTGATTTCACCATTAGAAAAAATACAGGGTGTTTCCAAAAGTAGATACACACTTTTACAGTGTATAGCTTAAGTTAATTAGCTTTCTTTTCATATTGATACGTTGGTAATCGACCTTCTTAGCAGCAGATTTAGCTGTGGATCCAATGTAGTCATTCTACTTGAGGTCGGCTGAAAGAGTTAGGCCGAGGAGGCGCAGTGTTTTGCTTTCAAGGAGACTAGCCTGATATGGGTGGCGGGGAGCAGCAGGAGCGATTGTCTATTACATAACTTTCTAGTATTCTTTTCTTTGTTTTCAACGAAATCTTCTTGTCTCTCAGTACTCTGGTTAGCTTTTGAATATTTCGTTGGAAACAAAGTAAAGAATACTGGATTGTTATGTAATATCTGTTCTCCTATATGGAAGCGAATGTTAAACAATCTCAAGGGGAGACTCGAAGTGACAGAAGGATGCGGAGGAGACCCTGGACCGAAAAAGTGAGCAACGACAAGATTTTGGAAAGGAACTTATACTTAACACAAGGAAGAGACAGCTGACGTTTCTGGGACAGAAGGAGGAAGGAGGGCTTGGAGAATCTAATACTCACGGGATGGATACAGGGAAAGAGAGACAGGAGAAAGCAACACGAGACAAGTAGATGGCGGAACTTGGTTTGGGGGAGATACCAAGAAGAAAAGTGTTAAGAGCAACAAGGGATAGGAGTAAGAGGAAGTCTATGATCACCTACGCCCTGAAAGGACACGGCGAACAAAGAAGAAGAACGATAATGATAATATTAATTGTTTCTCTATAAGGAAACATTTGGTATTCATTGACAGCCAGTGATACTTTCGGTTAAAATTTATAAAATACTTTTTATAAACATTTATTTCATGAAAACAGGTATCTCAAATTTAGTAGCTGTTATCGCTATTTTCAGTATTATTTTTATAATCATTTCACCCCAAGCAAGACCGTATTGCCACTGGTGCACAGGGGTCTATATAAGTGGTGAGTGATATGAAAGAGGAATACGTTACTGGAGTGTCAGAAAATTGGTAAGAGAAGGATGGGATCACTGTGAAGAGAACTTCACGAGAGTAGAGTGGAAGGGAAAAATATGATACAAAGGTTGTCAGGGAAATGACATTTAAATTCTTGGAGATTGTAGCTGTCAGGGAAGTGCAAGAAGAGAAGCTAATAGAGTAGAAGTTGTGGTTACATTTGATTGGTTTCACTGTAAAAGGGTGGGACTTGGTTGCTAGTCTAGTAGCTCGAGTAAATTCAGACATAGGGGGCACCAGTGAGCTAAACTCATTGGAGCTGAAACCGTGAAAAGATTTGTAGAAGAGACAGAGGTAAGCTACATTACGTCGGTGAGAGAGTGGTTGAAGCTGAGCTACCATGTCAGAGTCAATCACATTGCAGATTCTCCGTTGGATTTTGACAATAACCCCGAAATAAATAGCAGGGGCACACAACCAGATGTGACAGCAGTATTCAATGCACGGGCGGAAGGAAAAAATATATTTGTGCAGACTGGATCCAGAAGGGAAAAAACTTCCTGGTCCTACACAGGGAACCGACCTTCTTAGCAGCAGATTTAGCTGTGGATCCAATGTAGTCATTCTATTTGAGGTCGGCTGAAAGAGTTAGGCCGAGGAGACGCAGTGTTTTGCTTTCAAGGAGACTAGCCTGATCTAAGCTTATGATGGGTGGGGGGAGCAGGAGCGATTGTCTGTGGTGATTAAAAGATAGCAGCTTCGTTTTGGAAGCATTAAAATTCACGAGCCATTTTTTACCCTAGTCCACCATAGATTAGAGGTCTTTTTCAAGATCAGCAAGGTTCGCTTTGTCAGCCTCAACGAATTTCTTATCGAGGCGGGAGTAAATGGTGGTGTCGTAAACGTAGATGCCTACTTGGGATCTGATTACATCAAGGATATTGTTGATGAACACCAGAAAAAGCGTAGGACCTAGAATAGAGCCTTGGGAGACACCTGCGTTCGTATGATAGTATCTGGAAGCATGTCCGTTCAATACTACCTTCATTACGCGATTTGAAAGAATGACTTTATTAGATCAAACAATCGTCCAGTTATACCACAGCTCTGTAGCTTGCATAGAAGGCCAGTATGTCAGACTCTGTCAAATGCTTTGGAAATATGTAGGGCAACAGCTCGAGCTCCGCCGTTCTTATCGAGAGTCTGGTATATATACTCAGTGATGAGCGTTAGCATATTGGTAGTAAACCTGGTGTAGCGGAAACTGTACTGTTTGTAAGAGAAGAGACTGTGGGTTGTGAGATGTTGAACCCCTTCAGCATTGATAATAGTCTCGAACACTTTACCAAAAATCGGTAAGTGGCTGATGTATTGACGGAGGATTTTTCTCTAACCTTTTATTTGAAGTATTGTGGAATGTTAACATCTTGATTATGTCATTCTTTTTCTTTGTGTTGTGGGGTTCTTCCTTTTCATAATGATGAACTCGTCCAGAGTATACTTATACTACTACTATAGAAGCGAGACGAGAGAATGCGGCGTTTTCTCACGGTAATTTTATTGACACTGTCAGCTCTCTGCCTTCGGACAGAGAGCATTAACCCAGTCGTGGCTCCGCCGAAGAGAAGAGTTACGACTGGGCAAAATTAGGCAGCTATTTTTGGCTGGGCTATATGGCCCAGAGGTCCCACGAAATAAAAGGCCTTGTGCCGCGTTTTGCCCTAGTGGGAGGGCAGATAAATACAGGATACCGCGTTTTCACATAGAGTTAACCGGAGAATACGAGTGTCCAGAAAGAGATTGGCAGTCAGTACAAAGTAGTTCATAGTAGCTCTGTGCTCCACTCATCGAGAAGATTACTACGCAGTACCCATCAGCTTCCGACGGAGACATACTCAATATACTCCGGCTTCATTTCAGAGAATTGTACATATACTTTTACTAAACCGCATTCCTTTTTTTTTTTAATCATATCACCCCGAGCAAGGCGGTAGCGACACTGATGTGCAGGAGGCTACGTAATAGTGAAAAGATTGGAAAAGAGAAAGCCGGAAACCATATCCTAAACAGGGAACAAGGGGTGAGCCTCTTAACCTGTTCAATAGACATGGGTGGAGTGTGAACCGGGCGATAGATAGATCTATATACTCCAATTGAAAAAAAAGTGAGAAGATTGGAAAAGAGAAAGCCGGAAACCATATCCTAAACAGAGAACAAGGGGTGAGCCTCTTAACCTGTTCAATAGACATGGGTGGAGTGTGAACCGGGCAATAGATAGATCTATATACTCCAATTGAAAAAAAAGTGAGAAGATTGGAAAAGAGAAAGCCGGAAACCACATCCTAAACAGGGAACAAGGGATGAGCCTCTTAACCTGTTCAATAGACATGGATGGAATGTGAACCGGGCGATAGATAGATCTATCTACTCCAATTGAAAAAAAACAAACAAACAAAAAAACAAAGTGAGAAGATTGGAAAAGAGAAAGCCGGAAACCACATCCTAAACAGGGAACAAGGGATGAGCCTCTTAATCTGTTCAATAGACATGGGTGGAGTGTGAACCGGGCGATAGATAGATCTATTTACTCCAATTGAAAAAAAAAACAACAGAAAAACAAAGTGAGAAGATTGGAAAAGAGAAAGCCGGAAACCACATCCTAAACAGGGAACAAGGGATGAGCCTCTGCACTACTAATCTTCATTCAAGTCTGTATCCTTACGTTAATACATGTATTTTTCTATCTAAGTTACTGGTTGTTGTTCATTTATTTGTGCGGGTCCCATTCCCGAGATCCACAATACTTTGACTTACATGTGCTATCCATTCTAGCTGTTGCAGCTGTTGGTAGTCCTCAAGTGATGTGTATTTTGTTATTTGGTACAGGTCTTTGTGATTCTGTAGCGTCAGTCCTCTATGTTGAAAGAAAGGGTGATTTTTGCGAAGACCTTTCAGTCTCTGAAAGCCCTTTTTCATGATTGAGATTAAGAGGCTAAATATTTCTGTATAGGTTGAGTATAACTAACGCCATTCCGATTTACTTTTAATCTTAATCTTATAGAGAGTTAATCCTGAATCGCTATTGGAAGTAGGAAAATGCAGTTGAAGTTAAAACGCAGTTTGGAAGAAAGTTAAGAAGAACACACGCGGCTTAGGATCTCACAAATTCAGCTGTTGGTACCGTACACGGCCTACGCTAGAACCATTCCGGAAGAGTACGGATATCAACCACGCCGTGTGAAGCAAGAAACGATGTCGGAAATCTTTCACAGAAGTCCAAGAAACACATCGAAATGTTGTTTCCTCCTTGTGATTCCATTGCGTGGCGTTTTCAGCAATGTCTCTGAGTTCGAATTCCAGTTGAATTCATTGCATTCACTTACGCGCAAATACCCTTGGGAAAGGTATTAATCCGTCTTTTCCTTCCAGTTATGGGTTAAATAACAGGACAGATTGGGTTCTATAGAACAGCCACTCTACCACAGAAAGCAATGGCAACCTACTGCGGGATAATCCAGTCAGTCATGTCTATTTCGAGACATGATCACCCAAGCGTGTTTCACATATAGCACTTAACTGACTGACTGACTAGATCCTTAACGGGCATCAGTTTGAAAACGTGCGATTACAAAATCGTAAGAGTATACGTTTAGAAAAGGTGTTTTAATACAAGGGGAAATTTCCCCCCAATAGGATTTTCGGGATTTCAGGGGGAATATTTTGCTTTTACTTCTTTTTTTTTTTTTTTTTTTTTTACAAAATTTTGTTAATTGAATTATAATATCTATTGATTTTTTTGTTTACTGAAGTATACTTCAGTTTATTTATTTAATGATTAGTTGTAAATTAAAACAAATTACTGTACATGAACTAAAGTTTAAAAATCCATCAACATTTACTATTGCTATTAACAGAATTCTTGCAAATACAGGGTGTCCATAAAGTCAGTGTGCACTTTAAAAATTTATAACTTTATTTGTATTTGTCATAGAAATAGTCGGTAAAAAATGTTACAAAGTTTAATATACTTAGTGTTAAGTAGAGCTATTCAAATAATTCTTTACCACAAAATTTGCAATAATTTTTAGATAAGTTCAAAAAATAGTTGTCAAAGGCTATTGAAAACGCATGCTGTGAGAGCTTTTCGACACTATTGCTTTCGACTGTGGCGCTCTATGGGAAATTTAAATAGAATTTCAACAAAACCTTACAAAATATAGCTTTACTTTTTTCTAATCCATTTTACAAATTATTTCTATCGCAAATAAAATAATTTTTTAAACTGCACACAAACGTTATGGACACCCTGTATATATGTAATAATATGGATGAGAATGAAGATTTTTAATAATGCATGCATATTATTTGGAATACACGTTTTCAGTTGGACAATCTTGGAACGGAGGTGGAATGACTTTCTAACTTACTGTAAAAAGGGTGCCCTGGGCAAAATAGGTTGAGAACCGCTGGTTTAATACCGGGATAGACTGAACTCCTTAGTTTTGTGTGGCAACATCTGAGAGAACAACTCTGATTTCAAAAGATTAGAGAAGGCAACTCGTGTGAACGCGTGGTAACACTTTTTCTTTTTCTTTGTATCATGTCCCTTCATGGCGTTGACGATCATGACTCTCCACAATTTTCTGTCCTTTGTAAATCAACCAGGGTAGAGAAGGCAACCACCACTCGTGTGAACACGTGCTAACGCTTTTTCTTTTTCTTTGTATCATGTCCCTTCAAGGCGTTGACGATCATGGCTCTCCACAATTTTCTGTCCTTTGTAAATCAACCAGGGTAGAGAAGGCAACCACCACTCGTGTGAACACGTGGTAACACTTTTTCTTTTTCTTTGTATCATGTCTCCTCAAGGCGTTGACGATCATGGCTCTCCACAATTTTCTGTCCTTTGTAAATCAACCAGGGTAGAGAAGGCAACCACCACTCGTGTGAACACGTGGTAACACTTTTTCTTTTTCTTTGTATCATGTCCCCTCAAGGCGTTGACGATCATGGCTCTCCACAATTTTCTGTCCTTTGTAAATCAACCAGGGTAGAGAAGGCAACCACCACTCGTGTGAACACGTGGTAACACTTTTTCTTTTTCTTTGTATCATGTCCCCTCAAGGCGTTGACGATCATGGCTCTCCACAATTTTCTGTCCTTTGTAAATCAACCAGGGTAGAGAAGGCAACCACCACTCGTGTGAACACGTGGTAACACTTTTTCTTTTTCTTTGTATCATGTCCCCTCAAGGCGTTGACGATCATGGCTCTCCACAATTTTCTGTACTTTGTAAATCAACCAGGGTAGAGAAGGCAACCACCACTCGTGTGAACACGTGGCAACACTTTTTCTTTTTCTATATACTGTGTTCTTTCAGGGTGTTGGCGGTCATATCTCTCCACATTTTCTGTCTTTTGTAAATTTTCTTTTTGTTATCTCTCCTAAACCGTGTTCTGCCATCCGTTCATAGCATCTCATTTTTCATTTTCTACTGCATACTGTGTCCTTCCAGGGTGTTTGCGGTCATGGCTCTCCATAATTTCTTGTCTTTTGTAAATTGTCTTTTTATCTCTTAAACCGTATTCTGTCATCCATTCACACAAGCTTTTTCTTCTTCTTCTTCTTCTTCTTCTTCTTCTTCTTCTTTAGACTGCTTCCCATCAGTACGTTGGTGTTCATGGCTCTCTACAGTTCATGTCTTTTGTAAATTTTTTTTTCATGAATACTTATATTAAAAATGAGTAGAAAATAATTTCCCCTTAATTTTAACATTACAGAAGACAAATACCACTCGTGTGAACACGTGGTAACACTTCTTGTTCTTTGTTCCATGTCCCTTCAAGGCGTTGGCGATCATGGCTCTCCACAATTTTCTGTCCTTTATAAATCAACCAGGGTAGAGGGAAAAAATCCTTTACTTGATTTTTATTTACGAAATTTTGTTTATTGAATTACAATACCCTGGCATTCACTTCAATATGCATATTATTTGGAATACACCTTTTGAGTCGAACATTCTTCGAAAAGACGGGGAATTATATTCTGACTTGTGCCAAAAATGTGAATGAGGTAATGGAGATAGAGAACCACTGATTTAGAATAAATACTGTCTCATATCCATTATATAAATGAGAAATTTCAAGTTGCTTAAAACATTTATTGAGAAAGTTTAATAATGTTCGTGGATTCTTGATTGACTATTTATTAACCCGAGAAAACGAACCATAGGTATATAGTACCCAGCGCAAAGACGCCATCAGTACTTGATTTTCTTACCTAATTAATATGTTTTTCAGTTCCTATTAATGTTAGCTCAAAGTTCAAAATTTGAAGTGCCTGCTTGTAAAATATTTGAAATAAAGATTTATATTTAATATTGTTTTTGATATTTTCAAAATCGGGTATGATATACCCATGGTTAGTAGTGGTGTAACTTTAATTGATGGTTAGTATTCCAGGGTTTAAAAAACGATTGATAATTCGTTATTATACCTTGTTTTCGATAAAAAAAAGTCTTATGACTGAACTATCACCAATCGTGATGAACGGATATTCGTTCAGAAACCTTGAGCGTCTATTGGGCCTTAAACTTAACTAAGACCTCAAGTGGAATTCGCACATACGATCCATCGTTAAAGATCATGGAAAATGAGTGGTTACCTGTACTGCTCCAGTAAATACTCGAGTTCTCTTGCGATCCTCTATGTTTATAAGAGCCATATCAGGGAAAGATTGGTGTCCTGTCGCCATATATTGGCAAAAGATGCCAATATTTCCTTCTAGTCCCGATAGACTCTTAAAGAGTTTTCGTGATCTTGTCGGTGACAGATAATCTTCCACCCTACAACCACTTTCTCATAGGCGAAAAATTGCTTTTTCCCATGGAAATCGTTAAAACAAACTACATTCCTTACTTGCAGCAGTTCTAACTTTCGCAACAAAGCATTGTAGAGAACCACACTCATTCACTTCGTATTACATGGGTGATATGTAAGTGTTATATATCGCCGTACGACGACAAAACAACAAACACGCATATATAAAAATATAAGGTTATATTTTTATTAATGACGACGAACCGTGTGGAATAGAGAACGGAAGGGTGAGAGCGCACATAGAATGGGTTGACGGGAGTGTAGTCTTGCCTGTGGTGTTTCTCTGCTTCCACTGGCCGTTCTCTGCTCGCGAATCCGTGTGTCGAGGTCTTTATATAGTCTTCTAGAACCGGGACTTTCCTTCCGGTTTTGCCTCGCCCACGCAACGCCCGCGTAATTCCCAGAGACACCTGTTCTGTTTGCCTCCGTAGTCATTTCCGCCGCTGTCGGAAATAAGGTCAAACGACATCCGCTCCGGCCTCGACAGGATGTATTTCACAAACACCTGTCTTGTCGTTCGCCGCCCCCTTCACCGACGGGAAACACCATCGCTTGCATCACTTCCTCGGGTTGGGCCAGATTGTTATATTACATAAGCTCCAATCGAGCAGATTATTCCTGTGAACCTCTACCTTGTAAAACTGACTCCGAACAGGGTGTTTTCTCGATCGCTACTATCTTAACCTATTCAAATCTACTATTAACCGTTATCTTCTCCATATATATATATATATATATATATATATATATAATCGTATCGCCCCAAGCAAGCCATTTGACTGACACTGTTGTGCAGGAGGTTTCATAGAAGGAAAGTTATGAGAAAGAGTGACAGGTTATAGGGGTTTCAGAAAGTGGTTAAGAGAAGGATGAGAATATTGATGAGAGTGAAGTGAACGGAGAAAGACGCATGAGAGAGAGAATGCAATTTAGTGAGATAGGAGATGACTATTGACTTTACATTTAAATTCTTGGAGATTGTAGCTGTCGGGGAAGCAATTAAACGGAAGGGAATTCCACAAGCGGGAAAGTGCGAGAAAAGAAGCTGATAAAGTAGAATTTGCGTTTACATTTTATTGGTTTCACATTAAAATTGTGGGACCTACTTGCTAATCTTGTGGTTCGAGTAAATTCGTATATAGGGGGCACTATGTTCGCCTAATCTGGGCCATTTTTTACCTCAAGTTGCACCCGTGCCTTGTTAGTTAAAACGGCGTATTCGGTTTAGCTAATATCATATTCAAGAAAAGTGCTCGAAGCGGGAGTGAAGTAAAAGAACAAAGGAGAACAAAAACAAATAAGCACATGTGTATACTTCAGTGAAATTTCGAACAGATATTTGCGGATTGGCTTTCGCTCTCTCATGAATAAATATAATCGAACTATTTATAGCGAGAATGTTTGCTCGCCTACGCTACAAGAGCCCTGAGCATTATATTCCGCAGTGTTTCGACAGAAAAATAATTAATATTTCGTTGGTAGTAGTTTCAACGCTTAGTAGCCACTCCGTATTAGATCATGCTTCAGTTAATGACATAAATACTTACATTTACTTGCAGTCAACAATGCGATAGATGAATGGTGACGCATTCATAAACATGTTGAGACAAAAGTAAAAACAACAATATCATCAGTATTGTTAAACACGGACGTGTACGGACAGAAATTCATTTATAAACATCTACCTGTCTATTTCACTTCACTATCTATCTATCTATCTATCTATCTATCTATCTATCTATCTATCTATCTATCTATCTATCTATCTATCTAAGTCTCTTCGCTATTTATCTATCTATCTATCTATCTATCTATCTATCTATCTATCTATCTATCTATCTATGATCTCTTCGCTATCTATCTATCTATCTATCTATCTATCTATCTATCTATCTATCTATCTATCTATCTAAGTCTCTTCGCTATCTATCTATCTATCTATCTATCTATCTATCTATCTATCTATCTATCTATCTATCTATCTATCTATCTATCTATCTATCTATCTATCTATCTATCTATCTATCTAAGTCTCTTCTATCTATCTATCTATCTATCTATCTATCTATCTATCTATCTATCTATCTATCTATCTAAGTCTATCTATCTATCTATCTATCTATCTATCTATCTATCTATCTATCTATCTATCTATCTATCTAAGTCTTCCTTCTATCTATCTATCTATCTATCTATCTATCTATCTATCTATCTATCTGTCTGTCTCTCTCTCTATCTATCTATCTATCTATCTATCTATCTATCTATCTATCTATCTATCCAAGTCTCTCGCTATCTATCTATCTATCTATCTATCTATCTATCTATCTATCTATCTATCTATCTATCTATCTATCTAAGTCCTTCCTTCCATCTATCTATCTATCTATCTATCTATCTATCTATCTATCTATCTAAATCTATTGCTATCTATCTATCTATCTATCTATCTATCTATCTATCTATCTATCTCGATCCTTCCTATCTATCTATCTATCTATCTATCTATCTATCTATCTATCTATCTATCTAAATCTCTCGCTATCTATCTATCTATCTATCTATCTATCTATCTATCTATCTATCTATCTAAGTCTTACTTCTATCTATCTATCTATCTATCTATCTATCTATCTATCTATCTATCTATCTATCTATCTATCTATCTATCTATCTAAGTCCTTCCTTCTATCTATCTATCTATCTATCTATCTATCTATCTATCTATCTATCTATCTATCTATCTATCTATCTAAGTCTCTTAGCTATCTATCTATCTATCTATCTATCTATCTATCTATCTATCTATCTATCTATCTATCTATCTATCTCTCTCGCTATCTATCTATCTATCTATTCTGTCTATCTATCTATCTATCTATCTATCTATCTATCTAAGTCTCTTCGCTATCTATCTATCTATCTATCTATCTATCTATCTATCTATCTATCTATCTATCTATCTATCTATCTATCTATCTATCTATCTATCTATCTATCTATCTATTTACTATCTATCTATCTATCTATCTATCTATCTATCTATCTATCTATCTATCTATCTAAGTCTTCTATCTATCTATCTATGTATGTATCTATCTATCTATCTATCTATCTATCTATCTATCTATCTATCTATCTATCAGTCTCTTCTAACTATCTATCTATCTATCTATCTATCTATCTATCTATCTATCTATCTATCTATCTATCTAAGTCTCTTCCATTATCTATCTATCTATCTATCTATCTATCTATCTATCTATCTATCTATCTATCTATCTATCTATCTAAGTCTCTTCGCTATCTATCTATCTATCTATCTATCTATCTATCTATCTATCTATCTATCTATCTATCTATCTATCTATCTATCTAAGTCTCTTCGCTATCTATCTATCTATCTATCTATCTATCTATCTATCTATCTATCTAAGCCTCTTCGCTATCTATCTATCTATCTATCTATCTATCTATCTATCTATCTATCTATCTATCTATCTATCTATCTCATGTTATATTTCTTTATATGTTTAATTTTATGTGAAAACCTATATGAAAATCGGGTGCTGGCGAATTCTTAGTCAGACCCCATTTATAATGATATTCACCTCGTTGAAGCCTTAGAAGCTATTCGAGGCGAAGTGTTACAGAAGGGTTATATATATATATATATATATATATATATATATATATATATATATCATCACTTGGACATGTTTGAAAGGTTGGACCATATTTTTTGTACTTTTCTTCCAAAATATTTCTTGTGCTTTTTTTCCAAAAATGAACTTCGAAAAATTTCTGACGAAAGTATTCGTAATTTTGAAAAGTCAATCATTAAAATTAATTGACATAAAATTTCTATCGTTCTTCATAGTATTTGCCCTAAAGAACATTTACTGCTTAAACACACACACACACACACACACACACACACACACACACACACACATATATATATATATATATATATTTGTATACTCTCGTGTAAATTAATTGAAACAACTGCTTTAGTTTTCTTTCTTTCGTCATATTGTCAGTTTTAAACCCACTGGAGTGACACATTTTCTATTTTATCCTCATATCAAATCGTTTGCAGTAGTATGCAGTAATATGAATCTATTTCCAAGGTATCAGATGAAATTTTATTCACCTTGAAAAATATTTACTTCATCCGTGGTTGCCTAATATTTTTATCACGCCCAGACACTATTTTCCCAACTGTCGATTAGTTGTCCTCCGTGCATTGTCTAAGATGGACGTCACTCTAAGGAGGCGTACGAAATTTGTAATTCTGCACGAACACACTGACAAGCTTTACAGAAAGATCTCAGATATTCTTTATGTCAGTTTTCCAACTGTCAGTCGAGTCATTAATGGGAAGAAACAAACTGGATCCATCAGGAAAAGTTTGAAATATCGTAGGAAGACGTTTTTCGTTTTGTTTCAATTAACTTGCACAAATATATATATATATATATATATATATATATATATATATATATATATATACCTAGAGAGCCAGACAACCTACCTAGGTTTCACCTAAACAGATCATCAGGGAAAGCTGGTTCTATAAACTTGAATTTCGACAATTGTATTTTCTGCTTTTGTAATTAATTTTTTTTTCATAAAGACTTTCCTTCGTTACTCATCCAGGCATCTTCGAACTTATTCATTTATTTTTTTTTTATGCCGTAATTATTTTATTTTAACACAAGTGTACGCAAGTGTCCGGTCTAGATATGGTAGAAATAAAGCTACCGGGTTTTTAAAACGTGACTTTCTGGGATCAAATGAACACAGCGTGGGCAGTGAGTTCGTTGTAATAGACGTCTTGAGGACCAGCTACTGTGACGAGATCATAACAACTAGTGACCGGAAAGCGTCGTCATAACTGGTGCTGTTTCGACATCATCATCGTCATTCGGCGTCCGTAATCGTCTACAGCCGGCTGAGATGGTTACATTGTAGTGCACTAACCATGAGTCTGAAGTTAGTAATTTATTGTTTTTTTAAACGCCTTCTGACACTTATCAGTCCAGGTTTACTTTACGCCTTTTTTTTAAGTAAGTTGTTCAGTGGAGCTCTCAAATTCTGCATATAAGGTAAAATTTGATAGTAGATTGCCAATCCAAAAAAGTCTTGTAACCTAGTCACATTTTTTGCGGGAGACATATACCTGATAGTAATTGCCATCGTCGGATCTGGTTCTCAAACATTTTTGTCAATGATTGTTTCTAGGTACTTAATTTTAGCGGATATGTGTTGTGGTGCAGTGGATATCGACTCAGAAGGACATATCGCGGTGCCAATTTCGAATTCCTTGCATTTACTTATGCCCAAATACCCTTGGAAAAGGTGTTAATCCGTCTCTTCCCTCCAGTTATGAGTTAAATAATAGGACAAATTGGGTTCTATAATCTTGGCTGGCAACCAGTCTACCACAGAAAGCAATGGCAACCTACTGTGGAATAATCTTCTTCCCGGCCAGTCATGTCTCATTTGAGACATGATCGCCCAAAGCGTGTATCACGTATGACATTTAACTAACTGACTTAATTTTAGGCATAAACACTTCACATTTTACCTCACTGAGTTTGAAACCGTACCCTCGTATTAAAAAAAAACAAACTATTTTCACGTGTCCGATATGTTTGTTCCTTACATACACGTTTAATTAATGTATCATTCAGAGAGGCAACTGTGAAATCACAATCTGCAAGCATCGTATCCATTGTTTGTTGAAATATAGCTTGAGCCAACTTTATACCAAAATGAAGTCGGTTGAACCTATATAATTTTTTCAGCGTATTTATAGTTGTTAACTCCAAAAAAAATAATCTTCGACCTGTATTTTTAAATACGCTTCATAAAGCTTCAGTGTCGAAAAAGTTTTCTGTTTAATTTGTCAAAACTTCTTCCGAACTTAGTATTATGTAGTTATGGGGTCCTAAACGCTTGTTTAACCCCATAGAAACATTAACACAAATAAGAATTTTATCATTTTTCTTCTTTACATAAACTGTTGGTGATTCCAATTTTGAATGATTAATCTTTTTTGATAACATCTATTTTTCCTGTCTTTTTAACTCTTCGTTGACTTGTTGACTTGACTTGTTCCAATGCTTCGAATTGTAGTCTCCGTTTTGGTTTAGATACTGGCGTCGAGTCGTTTTTTTACTTTAAATTTCACTTTGAATTTGGGACAAACTTTTTTCAATTCTTCCTTTAAATTCTTGCTCTCTTTTTGGTAAATTGGTTACTTGTCCACTTGCATTTTTGCAATAAGCGTTTATAAGCTTATCCCAAAGCCCAAATAATTTATCCATTCAGTACCGAATAAGTTCGTAGTATGTTTTAACCCATAAACCTTAGTACACTTGTTACGGACTGAGATATTACAAGTCATTTCGACAATAAAAAAATTCTTACTCGCGACTTTGGAAGTCATTTTTAATAAAAGCTTTCCGAATTTTTTTCCCATATGGCTTCACTGATTATAGTGATATCGCTACCAATGTCCAGTAGCATTTTCACATTCACAAATTTTCTTTTGTTTCCTGTGATTACATTTCCATTGCAATGCTGTGTACAATTTTATTCATGTGATAATTTTTTCTTGGTTTAGTTTTACAATGTGACTTTATATGTCCTACTTCACTACACTTGTAGCATTTTAAATTCTTAAAGGGGAAGTCATTCCGAGATGAAACTTTCCACATATGAAACACGGATTTATTCCCTTTTTTTTGCACATTTTTATTTTGTTTGTTTGTGGTGCAACTTGCTTGTTTGTGGTGAATATCGGCTCGGAACGAAAAATCAGCGAGCCTAGTTTGAATTCCAGTTGAATTCGACGCATTCCCTTCCGCACAAATATCTTTGGGAAAGATATTAATCCATCTATTCCCTACAGCTATGGGTTAAATAACAGAGCAGACTGAGTTCTATAGAAGTTTTATTACCATTACAGATAACAGGATGTGCGTTGTGGTGCATTGGATATCGACTCGGGACGAGAAATCGGGGAGCCGAGTTCGAATTCCAGAAGAATTCATTGCATTCACTTACGCGCAAATACCCTTGGGAAAGATATTAATCCGTCTCTTTCTTCCAGTTATGGGTTAAATAACAGGACAGATTGCGTTCTATAGCCTTGGTCGGCAACCAGTCTACCGCAGAAAGCAATGACAACCTACTGTGTTATAATCTTCCACCCAAGCGTGTATCACGTATGGTACTTAACTGACTGGCGTATACACATTCTTTTTCCTGAATATGTTCGGCATCGCATCTCAGACCTACGATTCTCTGGCAATCCTCGGATATTTTCTTTAGTATAAATTCATTATTTTGCTCAAGTCTGGTTGGAATTTTTATCCATATTTCTTAAACTTTTTTCGCAGTTTCTGTTGCCTTCGGTTTGTTCCTCATCCGTGCGGAAATTGTCTAACATACACCTTAATATAAAGTATGGATACCACCTAGCAATCTCACACACTACTCTTTCTTTCTAATGACTTTTCCGTTACTCAGCTCCTTGCTTATCTTTTAAAATGCTTCGTCAAATGTTTCTTCGGATTTCGGTGTGGCATTTCTACATGGATTAAATTGTTTAGATGTACAGTCATAACTTCATATTATCAACAGACCTCACTGAAAAATCATGCACGGTCAACATCCCATTCGCAAAATGACAATACAATAGCAATGTTTTTATAGACCTACCTGCTGGTTTTCTTACATATAAATTTCTGTATATGGCATTACTTGTGATAAATATATTTTTTTATATATAACATTGAAATATGATATATTTGTATATTACAGTGCAGTATATAAAATGTTTTCAGACAGTTCTTCTTTAGAAATAATTTTTTGAGTTATTGCAGTGAGCTATATTGCAATGAGATTGTGTCCAGATAATCCTTCGCATGTAGGCCTTGGAGAGTAGAGAGATAATGCATTTATGGATTGCAATGAGGCTGTGTCCAGATAATCCTCCGCATGTAAGCCTTGGAGAGTAGAGAGTTAATGCCTTTATGCATTGCAATCAGGCTGTGTCCAGATAATCCTTCGCATATAGGCCTTGGAGAGTAGAGAGGTAATGCCATTATGGATTGCAATGAGGCTGTGTCCAGATAATCCTTCGCATGTAGGCCTCGGAGAGTAGAGAGGTAATACCTTTATTGATTGGAATGAGGCTGTGTCCAGATAATCCTTCGCATGTAGGCCTTGGAGAGTAGAGAGGTAATGCCTTTATGGATTGCAATGAGGGTGTGTCCAGATAATCCTTCGCATGTAGGCCTTGGAGAATAAAGAGGTAATGCCTTTATGGATTGCAATGAGGCTGTGTCCAGATAATCCTCCGCATGTCGGCCTTGGAGAGTATAGATGTAATGCCTTCATGGATTGCAATGAGGCTCTGTCCAGATAATCCTCCGCATTTCGGCTTTGGAGAGTATAGAAATAATGCCTTCATGGATTGCAATGAGGCTGTGTCCAGATAATCCTTCCCATGTCGGCCTTGGAGAGTAGAGAGGTAATGCCTTTATGGATTGCAATGAGGCTGTGTCCAGATAATCCTTCGCATGTAGGCCTTGGAGAGTAGAGAGGTAATGCATTTATGGATTGCAATGAGGCTGTGTCCAGATAATCCTTCGCATGTAGGCCTTGGAGAGTAGAGAGGTAATGCCTTTATGGATTGAAATGAGGCTGTGTCCAGATAATCCTTCGCATGTAGGCCTTGGAGAATAAAGAGGTAATGCCTTTATGGATTGCAATGAGGCTGTGTCCAGATAATCCTTCGCATGTCGGCCTTGGAGAGTAGAGAGGTAATGCCTTTATGGATTGCAATGAGGCTGTGTCCAGATAATCCTTCGCATGTAGGCCTTGGAGAATAAAGAGCTAATGCCTTTATGGATTGCAATGAGGCTGTGTCCAGATAATCCTCCGCATGTCGGCCTTGGAGAGTATAGATGTAATGCCTTCATGGATTGCAATGAGGCTGTGTCCAGATAATCCTCCGCATTTCGGCTTTGGAGAGTATAGAAATAATGCCTTCATGGATTGCAATGAGGCTGTGTCCAGATAATCCTTCGCATGTCGGCCATGGAGAGTAGAGAGGTAATGCCTTTATGGATTGCAATCAGGCTGTGTCCAGATAATCCTTCGCATATAGGCCTTGGAGAGTAGAGAGGTAATGCCATTATGGATTGCAATGAGGCTGTGTCCAGATAATCCTTCGCATGTAGGCCTCGGAGAGTAGAGAGGTAATACCTTTATTGATTGGAATGAGGCTGTGTCCAGATAATCCTTCGCATGTAGGCCTTGGAGAGTAGAGAGGTAATGCCTTTATGGATTGCAATGAGGGTGTGTCCAGATAATCCTTCGCATGTAGGCCTTGGAGAATAAAGAGGTAATGCCTTTATGGATTGCAATGAGGCTGTGTCCAGATAATCCTCCGCATGTCGGCCTTGGAGAGTATAGATGTAATGCCTTCATGGATTGCAATGAGGCTCTGTCCAGATAATCCTCCGCATTTCGGCTTTGGAGAGTATAGAAATAATGCCTTCATGGATTGCAATGAGGCTGTGTCCAGATAATCCTTCCCATGTCGGCCTTGGAGAGTAGAGAGGTAATTCCTTTATGGATTGCAATGAGGCAGTGTCCAGATAATCCTTCGCATGTAGGCCTTGGAGAGTAGAGAGGTAATGCCTTTATGGATTGCAATGAGGCTGTGTCCAGATAATCCTTCGCATGTCGGCCTTGGAGAGTAGAGAGGTAATGCCTTTATGGATTGAAATGAGGCTGTGTCCAGATAATCCTTCGCATGTAGGCCTTGGAGAATAAAGAGGTAATGCCTTTATGGATTGCAATGTGGCTGTGTCCAGATAATCCTTCGCATGTAGGCCTTGGAGAGTAGAGAGGTAATGCCTTTATGGATTGCAATGAGGCTGTGTCCAGATAATCCTTCGCATGTAGGCCTTGGAGAATAAAGAGCTAATGCCTTTATGGATTGCAATGAGGCTGTGTCCAGATAATCCTCCGCATGTCGGCCTTGGAGAGTATAGATGTAATGCCTTCATGGATTGCAATGAGGCTGTGTCCAGATAATCCTCCGCATTTCGGCTTTGGAGAGTATAGAAATAATGCCTTCATGGATTGCAATGAGGCTGTGTCCAGATAATCCTTCGCATGTCGGCCTTGGAGAGTAGAGAGGTAATGCCTTTATGGATTGCAATGAGGGTGTGTCCAGATAATCCTTCGCATGTAGGCCTTGGAATAATAAAGAGGTAATGACTTTATGGATTGCAATGAGGCTGTGTCCAGATAATCCTCCGCATGTCGGCCTTGGAGAGTATAGATGTAATGCCTTCATGGATTGCAATGAGGCTGTGTCCAGATAATCCTCCGCATTTCGGCTTTGGAGAGTATAGAAATAATGCCTTCATGGATTGCAATGAGGCTGTGTCCAGATAATCCTTCGCATGTCGGCCTTGGAGAGTAGAGAGGTAATGCCTTTATGGATTGCAATGAGGCTGTGTCCAGATAATCATTCGCATGTAGGCCTTGGAGAGTAGAGAGGTAATGCCTTTATGGATTGCAATGAGGCTGTGTCCAGATAATCCTTCGCATGTAGGCCTTGGAGAGTAGAGAGGTAATGCCTTTATGGATTGCAATGAGGCTGTGTCCAGATAATCCTTCGCATGTAGGCCTTGGAGAGTAGAGAGGTAATGCCTTTATGGATTGCAATGAGGCTGTGTCCAGATAATCCTTCGCATGTCGGCCTTGGAGAGTAGAGAGGTAATGCCTTTATGGATTGCAATGAGGCTGTGTCCAGATAATCCTTCGCATGTAGGCCTTGGAGAGTAGAGAGGTAATGCCTTTATGGATTGCAATGAGGCTGTGTCCAGATAATCCTCCGCATGTAGGCCTTGGAGAATAAAGAGGTAATGCCTTTATGGATTGCAATGAGGCTGTGTCCAGATAATCCTCCGCATGTCGGCCTTGGAGAGTATAGATGTAATGCCTTCATGGATTGCAATGAGGCTGTGTCCAGATAATCCTTCGCATGTAGGCCTCGGAGAGTAGAGAGGTAATACCTTTATTGATTGGAATGAGGCTGTGTCCAGATAATCCTTCGCATGTAGGCCTTGGAGAGTAGAGAGGTAATGCCTTTATGGATTGCAATGAGGCTGTGTCCAGATAATCCTTCGCGTGTAGTCCTCGGAGAGTAGACACGTAATGCATTTATAGATTGCAATGAGGCTGTGTCCAGATAATCCTTCACATGTAGGCCTTGGAGAGTAGAGAGGTAAAGCCTTTATGGATTGCAATGAGGCTGTGTCCAGATAATCCTTCGCGTGTAGTCCTCGGAGAGTAGAGACGTAATGCATTTATAGATTGCAATGAGGCTGTGTCCAGATAATCCTTCACATGTAGGCCTTGGAGAGTAGAGAGGTAATGCCTTTATGGATTGCAATGAGGCTGTGTCCAGATAATCCTTCGCATGTCGGCCTTGGAGAGTAGAGAGGTAATGCCTTTATGGATTGCAATGAGGCTGTGTCCAGATAATCCTTCGCATGTAGGCCTTGGAGAGTAGAGAGGTAATGCCTTTATGGATTGCAATGAGGCTGTGTCCAGATAATCCTCCGCATGTAGGCCTTGGAGAATAAAGAGGTAATGCCTTTATGGATTGCAATGAGGCTGTGTCCAGATAATCCTCCGCATGTCGGCCTTGGAGAGTATAGATGTAATGCCTTCATGGATTGCAATGAGGCTGTGTCCAGATAATCCTCCGCATTTCGGCTTTGGAGAGTATAGAAATAATGCCTTCATGGATTGCAATGAGGCTGTGCCCAGATAATCCTTAGCATGTCGGCCTTGGAGAGTAGAGAGGTAATGCCTTTATGGATTGCAATGAGGCTGTGTCCAGATAATCCTTCGCGTGTAGTCCTCGGAGAGTAGAGACGTAATGCATTTATAGATTGCAATGAGGCTGTGTCCAGATAATCCTCCACACCAAGGAAGGCCGACCTATGTTAAAAGTCAGCATTCAACATCTTGGCAATTTACCTGAACCTAATACAGTACAGCGAGAATTACGTGACTGTTTCAACAAAGAAGCAAGCCTCCAAATAGTGTGTATGTGTTTTCATTCATTGTGTGTACAGGGAAGGCGTATGCGTGTCTGAGTGTGTGTGTGTAAGAGAGAGTGAAAGATAAAGAAGAAAGAGGGAGATGGGCAAAGAGAAAGAGGAGATCGAGAGAAAGAAAGAAAGAAATAGAAAACTAGAGACATAAAAGGAAAGAGAGAGGGTAGTAGAAAGAGAGAGAGAGAGAGCAAGAGAGGGAGAGGGTAAAGGAGAGAGAGGGAGTAGAAGAATATACACTGTAAAGTAAAAATATGCCTGTCAGAAAAAGCGAATATGAAAGGTTAACACGAGAACGGGAATGAGCCAATGTGTGGGTAAAAAGAGAGACATATTGAGTCGATCTTTGATCTTCGAAAAAGATGAGGGGGGGATAAAAAGGCAACAACAACAAAAAATAAGATAATGCTATACGCAAGTCGACTGATGTTCCATTACAAAGAAAAACATCCCTCATAAAAAAAGAATAAAAATAACCCAGAAAAAGAAAGAAAAAAAAGTAAATAAATTAAACAAGCGAACATTAAAATACGCACTGAATGACCCACACTGTATATATATATATATATATCTTCCCTTTTAGAAATTTTGATTTGACTTCGCCGAGTTCGTTACGTACACTAAATTTATTTATATATTCGAATTTCTCTTTTCCGTGGTTTCCATATTTGCATCACCATTTCATCTGAATTTATGCACACACGTAAATAAATGTTAAACCCCGTTTCGAAACCTGTTGATAAATATATTTGAAGCTAAAGAACGAAACGCGTCACAGGAAAACTTTTTCCCCTTTGTCATCCTAAATATGTATATGCATCCGCGAAATATGGAACCACTTTTGAAGGTCGTCCTGATACTTGATTTACTAAGCGCCGCGTAAATGTAACACAAGGCCAAAAGTATGGGACACCCAGTTAGGATCGAACTCACTTGCAACTGGTTATAGCGAGACAAACTTACTAACCATTACACCACGCCAAGGTGCCCAAGGTCGTCTTGATGGTATATGAACCACAGATTCTTTGTAATTTATCCAATAATCCCTTCACTTAGGCAGACCGAGGAAGATTTTTGGGTGGTTTTATCCTCATGTACCTTTCTTTCCACATTAGTTAGAGCTGTTTCATGTACCCTGAGTAGTTGCTTCATGTACCCTGAGTAGTTGTTTCATGTACCCTGAGTAGTTGTTTCCTTGTAGAATACTGCTTATACCGACCATTTCTTGCTCTTGTTCCTGGGTCGCCGCTTATGACTTTTTCTCGATGTTGCAAGCAGCGGATGATCCCGTTTCTTAACATTGTATGGGTGGTGGGAGTTGAAGTTGTGGAAATGTTCGGTGAATGTTGACTTGCGATATACGGATGTCTTGAGCCCATTCCCTGATCGAGATATTAGCACATCTAGGAATGCTAGTTTCTTGTTCTTTTCTTTTTCCATTGTGAACTGTTGTTTTCTTTTTCCATTGTGATTTTATTGAGTTCACATGGTTCAGTAGAGCTGGACCTCTTTTTGGTGTGACTAGAGTATGAAGGTGTTATCAAAGTATTTCAGCCATAGAGTTGGATTTAGTGATATAGATTCTAATGTCATCTCTTCGAAGTATTTCATGCATATGTTAACCAATGATGATGATAATGGTTACTGTATTGCAAAGCCTTCATACTGCCGATATATGTCGGATCGCATTCGGAAATGTGTTGTTTGTGTGCAGAAGTTTAGCATCTCCATCAAGCTATCTAGTGATATACTGGTAAATTCTCGTAGGGATGGGTCCAAAGTCAGTTTGTACATGACTATTGTGAATTATATACCCTAGTGATCGGAATGAATTAGGTCTATTGTTGTGAGTTCAATACCAGGCTACAGCAGTGGTGAACAAGTAACTTGCATGGTTAGAGGGAGATAACTCATGACTTCTAATCGAGGCTTTACGCAAGAAATGAGGATGATATACCCAAGTGATTGTAATAAAGGGTTCGGTTCGAAATTCCGAACACCTGGAGAAGGCCGGAGCGCACAACGGGCCAAAACGTTGTGAATATGGCAATAAAGTTGAGGACAATAGTCTAAACAATATATATATATATATATATATATATATATATATATATTGATTGAGTGATTAATACTTAATTTTTGGTCCTAATAGGGTTCGATACAATTATATTGTAGAACTTTTGAATATTTTCCATTTTTAAACGAGTTATTTCTCGACCAGGTTTCTACCATGTGTGATTTCGTGTAAAATCCTTTGTAAAATAAAGACAGAAGCTGAGGATGGTTCGCATGAAATAGGCCTATACCTCCATGAAATAACCTATCTGCCTTAATTTTTCTTATATATATATATATATATATATATATATATATAGTGATGATCCACGTATACTGTCTTAATATGTATAGGAAAGAATATTAAAAAGTTTTGAGTTTAGCAATGTATTTTTTTGACAGAATTTGTTTATTTCTATTATTATATTTTGTATCACAGACCGCCCTCGGTCCTTCATCAGAAACAAATGATTTACGTTTTTAATTCAAATTTTAAAATCATTTGTTTCAGATGGAGGACCGAGGGCGGTCTTAAATATAAAATATAATAATAGAAATAAATAAATACTGTCAAAAAAATACATTTCTAAACTCAAAACTTTTTAATATTCTTTCCTATATATATATATATATATATATATATATATATATATTTGTCTTGGAACACCTCTGAAGATGACTCATGTGAGCCGAAAGCTTACAATCAGCAAAATAAAAAATATCCAAATGTGGGACAATTTTCGTCTTTATTTTTACCTGAAATTAGAGCCAAAATACGATTTTTAGCACGACTCATAATTATACATAATAAACATTTATTGTTTGTTATATTTAACAATACATGTTTAGAATATATATATATATATAGTGTGTGTGTGAGAGAGAGAGAGAGAGAGAGAGAGAGAGAGAGAGAGAGAGAGAGAGAGGCTTGTACCTACGTTTTGTCGGGGGCTTTTCAAATGAGAAATTTTCAATATAACCCGCAATATTTGATGCACAAAATCCATTTTAGAAAGATTTGTGAATAGCATGCAATTTTGAAAAAAAAAATTCCTCGAGGAGACTGGATATATATATATGCTTGATAGATTTATTGATCGATAAAACGCGAGATAGATAGATAGATAGATAGATAGATAGATAGATAGATAGATAGATAGATAGATATGAACAGAGATAGATAGATAGATAGATAGATAGATAGATAGATAGATAGATAGATAGATAGATAGATAGATAGAAAAGGCTGAGATAGATAGATAGATAGATAGATAGATAGATAGATAGATATGAAAAAGCTGAGATAGATAGATAGATAGATAGATAGATAGATAGATATGAACAAGCTGAGATAGATAGATAGATAGATAGATAGATAGATATGAACAGAGATAGATAGATAGATAGATAGATAGATAGATAGATATAGAAAAGGCTGAGATAGATAGATAGATAGATAGATAGATAGATAGATAGATAGATATGAAAAAGCTGAGATAGATAGATAGATAGATAGATAGATAGATAGATAGATAGATAGATATGAACAGGCTGAGATAGATAGATAGATAGATAGATAGATAGATAGATAGATAGATAGATAGATAGATAGATATGAACAGGCTGAGATAGATAGATAGATAGATAGATATGAACGGGTTGTAAGATAGATAGATAGATATGAACGGGTTGTAAGATAGATTGATAGATAGATAGATAGAGAGAGAGAGGGGGGAGAAAGAGAATAAGTGAGAAATAAGCGAAGTACAGATAGATATTTGCTTCGATCAATCATTTTCTACTGTCCCAAACTTGCACTTACGAAGAAATGTCATACAAGAGAATTCAGCTAAAAACTAAAAACATACGATAAAAGAAGAAGCAAAAGAACAAGAAGTATTGCTCTTGGCGCGTTTCGTTTCCCGCCTTTTCCTTCGCTTACCCGCCAAATCCTATTACCAACAACCTCCGCTACCTTCACGTTAAGTAACACTGCACTTGGTTTGAAGACAATGGATTGCTTCGGCGCACACAACGTAAGTACAATTCTTGTATTTTTTGGTTCATCTATTGGACAATGTACACAACGCAGGAAGTCATCACACACACACACTCACACGCACACACATGCACGCACACATACGTGTGTGTTTGTATGTGTGAGTGTACATATGTAAGCGTGATAGCAAATTAATATAAAAAGGCCAAAAATATTACTGACCCATTTATACTTATTCCTCACTCACTTATATGCAATATATATATATATATGTGCACAGGGTGCGATGGATATATTGTCGTTTAAATTACGCAAAAGTTAAAATAACACTGACATCTTATGTTAACATAATATATTTAACAAAATTGCATAAAAATATCTTAAAATATTAAAGAGGGAATTTATTCAATAAAATCGCCATTGGCTTCAACCACGAATATTGAAGTGGGTTCTTCACACAAAAAAGAGGGACAAAACAATTTTCGTCCACATATTAACTGATTAAACTGATGTTAGTGTCTAACCTGTATTTTTCCATTGGGATTCTGATCCGCCAAAACATGTTGGTTGTATTAATTTCTTATTCGATTTCTTCCAAATGTTGCCTCATCCGTAGACAAGACTGAAGTGACCAACAACGGATCGTTAGTGTGTACAATAAACCATTGGTAAAAGTTTTCCCATGGTGAGCGATTAGAAGTCGAAAGACCCTGCACACGTTGCAAATGATATAAATACAGAAGCTGCTCTTAAACTACCCTCCTTGTAGTATAAGATGTACGACATGTTAGGGCCACTTGACATGTGTTGATACCTGGTTCGTCACCGACAGCCTACA
Source organism: Ascarosepion bandense (assembly GCA_037127315.1). Classification (NCBI taxonomy): domain Eukaryota; kingdom Metazoa; phylum Mollusca; class Cephalopoda; order Sepiida; family Sepiidae; genus Ascarosepion; species Ascarosepion bandense. The sequence goes on along the minus strand of JBBBDQ010028517.1, from coordinate 99,910 downwards.
GAATGTGTTCTTCGTAGTCAGGCGTACGAGAGGATCTAGGTCTTCCTCGATCCATAGTTTGTCATGACACAGATCCTGCTTCAGCAATGCAATGATAAACAGTATCAAAGGTTGAATGATTCGGCTGTCGTCGGTTTGGAAACACAATCTAATACAGCTGTGCAGCCTCGTGTCCATTACCATTCGAGCGGCCGTATGTAAAAATTCTATCTGCCTGCTCACGAAAATGAAAATCCTGGCATGTTAAATAGAATACTTCCCAGTTTACTCACTACTACACACGTTAACCGTTGTTGACAGACTATAATTGAATGTCAAATGTGACTTAGTCTTTCTTGAAACTTAATAACTAAAAAAAAGTAAAAAAAAAGAAACGAAAGATATGTGAATATACGTTTATATGGACTTTTGTCCTTTTTTTTTTTTTTTTGTGCGAGGAACCGACCCCCAATGTTTGGAAAATTATTATATGTATATTAAAACAGAAATAGAAGTTGTTCCAACGTGAGAAATTGGTATAAAAGAAAAAGGTGCGAAAAGCCGTGAACGTTTTGTTCAAAGTGTAGCTTTATTGTTCTTTATTAATATTACTTGCTTCTTAGATGGTATATTAAGTGTCCGCAATGATATTTGTGTCGCTACACATGTTTCGACTCTTCAGGTGAATAAACTTGTGACTTTACATATCGAGATTCGTTTGTTTTTCTGTTGGCTAAAATATCCTGTATATATAGATAAGTGATGAGCAGGACAGAAAGTTCATATGCGTGCGTGTTTGTTTGTTTCTTTTTTGTTTTTGTTTTTTTGTTTTTCACATTCGCACATTAAATCTCTTTCGTTTTGGAAGTCAGTCAACTTTCGTTGGCAATAAAACTTTTTTTACATTGACGTGCGAAATTTGATTTTGTCTTTATACTTATACAAAATTATATATTATATATATTATCTAGAGTGACAACTATTTTTGCCGGCAAAATAGGCAAATGTAACCACCACTTCTTCTCATGAGTTTCTTTTCTCGTACTTCCCGCCTACAGAACTCCATTTCGATTGCTTGCTTCATGATACCTACAACCTCCATAAATTTAAGTGCAACATCAATTGCCATCTTCTATCTACTTGACTTCTACTTCTCTCTTACCCTCTTTTCTTTTCTTTCTTCTCTCTCTCTTACTATACACCTATGCGCACCGGTGGCAGTATTGCCTTGCTTGGGGTAAAACGATTATATATATATATATATATATATATATATATATATATATATATAATGAATTATACTTTAGAACATGTGCAAACTACAAACTACTACAAAATTGTACATTTTGTTTCGACAAAATGTACAATTTTGTAGTAGTCTGTAGTTTGCACATATTCTAAAGTCATAATAGATAATAAATATTCATTGCTTTATTTATATATTGAGCACTGTTTTAAATGAGTGTTTTGAACGTTGCAATTATTTTCTTCGTTCTTATTCAACTATATATATATATATATATATATATATATATATATATATATATATATTTTAGCTAAGAATATCGATCAAATTACACAATTTAAGAACAAATTTGAAAGTCATTCCGTCCTCAAATTTACATTAGAATTTAATATTAAAAACAAAATCCCATTCCTTGATGTATTCATTGATTCTAGCACACATAGATTTACTACTTCTCTATATAGGAAACCAACTAGCATAAACTCGTGTCTTCTTAATTATAATAGTGAATGCCCCCAACGATATGTTAGCTGTTATAAAAAACTTAATTCAACGCACACAAATTATATCTTCTTCCAAATCCATATTTTATAAAGAATTACACAACATTAAGCAAACACTAGTCAATAATGGATTTCCTAACTCCGTTATTGATCAACAAATTAAAATGTATCTCAACAAACTTAACAATAGCTCTAACAATATTGATAATATTAATAATAATGGTGTACATCAAAATAAACATAACACTATTAACTTATACTATGGCAACCAAATACATAATAATTACAAACAAGATGAAAAAACTCTGAAAAACATAATACGTAGAAATGTTAAACCAGTGGAAAGTAATAATCAAATTAAACTCATCATATATTATAAAAATTCAAAACAATTGACCTCATAGTTTCTAATAACCCTACAAGCACTAAACTAAATTCTCTACAAAAAACCAATGTGGTGTATCAATTTACATGCCCGTTCAGAGATTGTATCTCTGGTACTAATAATAAACCCACTACATATATTGGTTTTACTACAACCACGCTCTCCCGTAGACTTACCTGTCACCTTTCTGATCAGAGTACAATTAAACAACATTTCTCAGAAAAAACTTAATCATGTAGGTAATATCAGACAGATTTTAGGCAACAATACAATAATCCTCACTCATGCACTCAGTAAAAAGAACCTTCAGATATTAGAGGCCATCTACATTAAATCCAAACAACCCACACTTAATAAAATCATGTTTAAATCTGGTCATAACACATTACATTGCATTTGAATATATGGTTTTGTTGTCATTTCGCGCTATCACGCGGTGTGACGTCATGGGACCGCATTATAAATTTGCGAACTGCGTTTGCTATTTTTGGTAACTGTTGCTGTTGCTTAGCAAAGTTTTATGTCAACACAAAATAAAATCCTCGCTGATGGTGAATGTTTTTGTGTTACCGTCCTGATAACCTCTCTGAAGATGGCTCATGTGAACCGAAAGCTTAGGACTAACTTAATAAAAACTTATCCAAGTGTTGGAGAATTTTTGTCATTATTTTCAACTGAAATTAAAGCCAAAATACAATGTTTAGAACGGCTCATGACTAAACATAATCGACATTCATTGTCTCTTATATTTCACAGTATATGTTTAAAAGATATATATATATATAGAGAGAGAGAGAGAGAGAGAAAGAGAGTGAGAGAGAGAGAGAGACATAGAGACAGACAGACAGATAGAATAAATAGAGTAAAATATCGAAGAGGATTAGATAAATTAATATGAACATACTAAAATATATATGGAGATAGATATCAAGGTAATTAGATAGATAGATAGATAGATAGATAGATAGATAGATAGATAGATAGATAGATAGATAGAGAATGAACAAATTGAGATAGATAGATAGATAGATAGGTAGATAGATAGATAGATAGATAGATAGATAGATAGATAGAGAATGAACAAATTGAGATAGATATTTAGATAGATAGATAGATAGATAGATAGATAGATAGATAGATAGATAGATAGATAGATAGATAGATACGGACAGACTAAAATAGATATGTAGATAGTCTCTATATACTGTTTATATTCATAAACCCATGTAGACATATATAATCAAATGCATGCATACTCGACCATTTAAGTATCTTATACAATGAATAGTTCTATGATCATTACTGTGTGCGCGTGAACATTAGTGTGCGTACTGTTTGTGCGTGTATCTGTATGCTATTGCGTGTTTGGTTTTTGGAGTCTGTGGCTGTTTTATTTCGTGAATGGATATTAAATTATCAGCCGGATAGAATATTCAGAAAAATGTTTCTATTCAGGGAAACTGTTGTCGCGTTCCAATTTCAATTTATTGATTGCACAAGATTCTTCCTCTTGTCGTACCAGAAGATCCTGGATTGAATGTTAACTTCATTTTTCGGTCTACTCCAAAAATTAATATTTATTTGCATATTTGTTTATTTTATTTGCTGGCGTTTCAAAATAGATCACGAATTAAAATACGTCGCTTGTCGACGTCGAAATGATGCTCTGTCGCGTGACACTGCATTAAAAGCAGTATAGTTAATTTTTTAAGTGCACTAATCTAGGCTTAGAAATCGTATTCAGGTTCTTTTGTAATTTTTATTGTTTTTTTTTAACTAGTGCCAATAAATTTTAATTTTAAATGAGCCACAATCTGATTAAAGTCCCAGGTCCTATTGTAAAATACAATTGCGAATTAGAGTTTAAGCCTGAGATTTGTTTAATGGCATAGCGACTTTGTGGGCTATTTAATGTCAAAAAGGTGATAATCTTTAAATTTTATTTTTTTAAATGTTCGGTTAAAGTTTCATTTAGTCAGATTTTGGTGAAAAAGGCTGTTTTTTTTTTCTAGATGTCTTCTGCTTTTGTATTTTTGAAAAGCAGTTTGTACATCACGTTTCATTGATGTTGATTGTTTTGTTTTTATGGTATATCAACCTCGGCGGGTCATTTATTGCCAACTTATCTATTTATTTATTGCTGGTAATATATTTTCTTTCAACAATTTTATTGTCGTTTTTTAATATAAATTTTATGTCTAGTAATACTTTTTTCTTTTCGAGTACCAAGATTCATTGGGATTTGTTTTTAAGGGCAGGGTTTCCCCAAGTCCTACCCTGTTATTTAACCCATAACTGGAGGGAAGGGACGGATTGATACCTTTTCCAAGGGTACCAGTGCTTAAGTGAATGCAGGGTATTCAACTGGAATTCGAACTCGGCTCACCGATTTCTCTTTCCGAGCCGATATCCACTGCACAACAACGCACATCCGTCACTAAACGCTTAGAACACCTGTTATTCCCAAGCGGTCACCCATCTAAGTACTGACCAGTCTCAACGTTGCTTAACTTTGGCAATCGAGTAATAACCGGTGTATTCAACGTGATATGGCCGTAATCTTTCATTGATGTACACTACCGGCCATAATTATTAGGCGACTTCAGTGTTTTAAAAAAATGATGTATTTGGTTGTCCCCTATTTGTCCCCTATTTGTCCATAACTGGGACCTTAATATGGGCTACAACTCCGTGTCAGGGTGAACCTAGGAACAACAGCAATTAAGAGGTGGCTCCATGCTCCTTACAACATGTTAATCAGAGGCCTCATACGGTTTTCATACGGTTATTTAGTATTTATTACCAAGTGAATAATTGTAAATGAAAATAGAATGGTTCTTTTGTTAATATTGCACAATAACATGTGCATCATATGAATTTATAAATATTTAATAATTACCTATATTGCAGTTTCATCAATGAAAGAATGAAGAAAATTTAGGGTGATTCGGATGAGTTCAACTTCCTTACCTTGTAAAAATTTGCAAACTAATAATAACAAAAGAACCATTCTATTTTCATTTAGAATTATCCACTTGGCAATAAATACTAAAAATAGTATGAAATACATCATTTCTTTAAAAAAACTGGGTTGCCTAATAATTATGGCCGGTAGTGTATATTATTTCTAAAAAACAAAATTGCTGGTAATTTGTTTCCTTCAAATTTCTTCGAAAATATATTGTTGGTAATATTTTGTTTTTTACTACTGTATTTTTTGTAACATTTTCTTCTCCATGAAAGTATTTCTGGAATCTTTTACTATAAAGTATATTTTTATACTTTCATAGTGGTTGTCCCCTATTTGTTCATAACTGGGACCTTAATAGGGGCTACAACTCCGTATCAGGGTGAACCTAGGAACAACAGCAATTAAGAGGTGGCTCCATGCTCCTTACAACATGTTAATCAGAGGCCTTGCTGCCAGATGCAGTTTATCATCATACCCGGGACTGTGTGAATTAGACATTTTTTAAATAAAAAAAAGAACAATGTAACTATTCTAATAGGCATATTTAAAAGGACAATTATCACAAAGAGACAGCCGAAATTTTCTATAAAGGAACAAAGCACTGGAAAGTTTAACACTCACAGGACCATTTGAAAGCAAGAGGTTGAAGAGGGAAAATAATGAGCACGTGAGATGTTTGAGTGAATTGACAGCAAAACGAAGCAAAGATCAATGGTTGATTAATTTTTTTGGTAGATTATACTCAGCTTCTGTAATGTGAAAATAATTACTGAATAATGTATGTGTTTTTATGCTGTAGTTTTGATGAAATTATATTTTGGAATAGGGTTTAATGCCTTTAAGAAATTGTAGGATATTGTATGGATTAATGTCATGAAAGAGTTCTTTCATGTTTGTTGGTTGATTGATTTTTAGCGGCATATCAGCACCTCTATGGGTTATTGATATGTCCCGTAAGGGATATATATATATATATATATATATATATATATATATATATATATATAATTCAAGGTAGTTAAGTGGTTTAGGCAAATGTAACCGGGTAAAACAATCTAGTATGTGCCATTCGGCAGGATTCGAACCTGCGACCCCTATCTACATAGGGGAAGCTACCATTTGATCTTGCAACGTCTTAGACCACTCGACCACGAATAGCCTCCAGTCTAATCAAGCCTATATAACACAATTTTCGATTCATCGTAACAACCATACCTGCTCTGAAATGTATCGTAATGTCAACAAATGTAAACATGTTACGGAAATTAACGAATTTTAACGAGCAGATATGGTTGTTACGATGAATCGAAAATTGTGTTATATACGCTTGATTAAAACCTCGTTTGGACTGGGGGCCATTCGTGGTAGAGCTGTCTAAGACGTTGCCAGACACAATATAGTATGTAGACGTAATGGACGGTAGTGGTCGTATGCAGTATCCTGAGACGTAGGCGTAGTGAATAGACGTAGATCAATAGTCGTAGACCTGTAGACCTCTAGCGGTAGACTTATGGACGTAGACCACTAGACCTCTAGCGGTAGACCAGTAGACCCCTATGCGTCCTCGACTTCGTCTGTATTTATGGCTGACACCAGCCAATCACATTATTGTGAGGGGGAACCAAGGTGTATGCATATTTATTACATGCTGAAATCTAAATATATTTTGAACGAAATTGTATGCCTTCAACAGAAATAATTTTGCTATAAATATTAGGACCTTAAAGTTCTCGCTGATTTTTCATGAAAAGTAATGTTTTATTTGCAAAATTTAATAAGAAACATGTCACTGAAAATATTGTCCATCGCGAGCGACTACTTTTCCCCATCTGTCTGGCAGTATTTGAATTCCACGTCAGAAAAACGACACGTCTCTTTTTTTTTTAATCGTTTCACCCCAAGAAAGACGGTACCGCCACTGATGCGCAGGAGTCTACTTAAGAGAGTAAAAGTTTAGGCAGAAGGAGAGTGAAGAGAAAGACGAACTGGTTACAGGGGGTGTCAGACAAAGAGCAAGAGAAGGATGTGAACACAGGTGTAAAGACAGTTGGGAGAGAGAGAGAGAGAGGAAAAGAACAAGGTATACGGGGTGATGTAGAAAGGACTAGAATCAAGTGGATAAGAAATGGGAAATGACATGACATTTAAATTCTGGAGGTTGTAGCCATCAGGAAAGTAAGTATACGGAATGGAGTTCCATAAGCGGGAAGTGCGAGAAAAGAAGCTACTGGAGTAGAATTGACGGCTGTATTTGGTTGATTTAACTGTAAAAGGGTAGGACTTTGTTGCCATTCTGGTTGCACGAGCAAATTCTTGTGGAGGGAGCACCAGTGACCTAAGTTCGTCAAAGTAGAAGCGATGAAAATATTTGTAGAAGAGACAGAGGGAAGCCACATCCCGCCGTTGAGAAAGTGGCTGGAGTCGAGCTGCCAGGTCGGGACCGATCACCTTACAGATTCTCTTTTGGAGCCTGTCAAGAACCCTGAGATGAACAACAGGAGCGCCTGACTAGATATGACAACAGTATTCTATGCACGGTCGGATGGTTGATTTGTATATGTACAATATGGATTCAGGCGGAACAAACTTCCTGGCCCGACACAGTGAACCAACCTTCCTAGCAGGGGATTTAGCTATTGACTCAATGTAATGATTCCACTTGAGGTAGGATAATAGGATAAGGCCGAGGAGGCGAAGTATATTGCTTTCAGGGAGACTTGCTTGGTTCATGTTTATGGGGACAGAAGAGAGTGCCTGTGATGGTTGACAGATAGCAGTTTCATTTTAGAAGCATTGAAATTTACAAACCACTTCTTACCCCAGTCCACTACTGAGTGAAGGTCTCAAGATCAGCAGCGAGGTTATGGTTGTCTTTCTTACCTGATGCGAGAGTAAATGGTGATATCATCTGCGTAGATATCTACTTGGGATTTGATAACGTCTGGGAGATCATTTATGAAGATCAGAAAGAGTGTTGGGCCTAGGACAGAGCTCTGGAGAACACCAGCGTTCGTGCGGTAAGATGTGGAGGCATGCCCATTCAAAACGATTTCATTATGCGGTTAGATAGGAAAGATTGGATCAGATCAAGCTAGCATCCAGCGATATCATAACCCTTTAGTTTTTGCAGAGGGCTAGCGTATCAAACCATATCAAAAGCCTTGGAAATATCCAAGGGACTAGTACGTATACTCTGTCATTGTCGTTAGCATAACGGCCGTAGAACTGGCAAAGTGGAGGCCGTATTGCCTGTCTCAGAATAATTTATGAGCAGTAAGATTTTAAACTAAGAATAGTTTAGTTAACCACGAGTCGACCCATTTTTTTTTTCATCTTCATAAGAATGAAAGTGCTGCTCTGTCAAGCCATGTGCCATCGATCGGATGGGGTAATAATATCTAGTTGTTATAGTGGAACATCCTCCCAACCCCGAGTATAGAATGCTCTACTTTATAAAAGACGGTAACGAGCGATACGAAGGGAAGAAAAGGTCTTAGGCATTCGCCTGACGGCTCTATGACACTGCCTTCGGGTAGAGGGCGCTCTCTGATTCCGAGCAGAGAGCACAAACCCAGTCGTGGTTCCGCCGAAGGGTAGAACCACGACTGGGGAAAAGTAGACAGACATTTTTTGGCCCGGCTATATGGCCGGGCCGGGAATACCCACTATAAAATGACCATGTGTCACATCTGGCCTTGCGTGGGAAGGCTAGTAAATACAGAAAAGGTCTTAGGCATTCGCTTGACTGCTCTATGACACTGTCAGCACTCTGCCTTCGGGTAGAGGGCGCTCTCTGCTTCCGAGCAGAGAGCACAAACCCAGTCGTGGTTCCGCCGAAGGGTAGAACCACGACTGGGGAAAAGTAGACAGACATTTTTTGGCCCGGCTATATGGCCGGGAATACCCACTATAAAATGACCATGTGTCACATCTGGCCTTGCGTGGGAAGGCTAGTAAATACAGAAAAGGTCTTAGGCATTCGCTTGACTGCTCTATGACACTGTCAGCACTCTGCCTTCGGGTAGAGGGCGCTCTCTGCTTCCGAGCAGAGAGCACAAACCCAGTCGTGGTTCCGCCGAAGGGTAGAACCATGACTGGGGAAATATAGACAGACATTTTTTGGCCCGGCTATATGGCCGGGAATACCCACTATAAAATGACCATGTGTCACATCTGGCCTTGCGTGGGAAGGCTAGTAAATACAGAAAAGGTCTTAGGCATTCGCTTGACTGCTCTATGACACTGTCAGCACTCTGCCTTCGGGTAGAGGGCGCTCTCTGCTTCCGAGCAGAGAGCACAAACCCAGTCGTGGTTCCGCCGAAGGGTAGAACCATGACTGGGGAAATATAGACAGACATTTTTTGGCCCGGCTATATGGCCGGGAATACCCACTATAAAATGACCATGTGTCACATCTGGCCTTGCGTGGGAAGGCTAGTAAATACAGAAAAAGGTCTTAGGCCAAGGCAGTCACTATTTGATAGTCGATTCCACTCCAACCCGTGGCTTGCCTATATGTGTATAATTGTTAATTTTATCTTAGTACAATAAATCTGTATTTCTTATTCCTGGTGTGGAGTTCCATTCTTCAACTGATCATTTTATACTGTATTCCTTTTGGAATATATCATTAGTGAATAAGGTGGGTGAGGTAGGAATCTCTAGTTTAGCATTTCCAAGTAGGTTTTTACTCGTTTTGAAACATGTGGTCCTATTTCTTTACTCGTTTTGCAATATGTGGCCTTTTTCGTGTCTCTGCTCCTATAGCGACCGTCTTTCCTCCTATCCTCGGCTCAAACGCATCAATTGTAGTCGATAGTGATCTCCCGTAATGGTTTCTCCCCAAAATTAATAAAATCTAAAAACGTTTTTCTGTCATTAAATAACCTGCAAAAAATGATAAGATATTAAAATAAACAAACCACTCAATCGACCAAATCTAGGACGCATAATGAGTAAAGTATTTACTCCTGATACTAGATTAGCATTTAGGTCCAACTTTTTTACCCTCAAAATATAAAAGCGTCTCTTCTACTCTCTGCTTTCCGTTTATGGTATTCTTAGCGTTTGCTTGCTTCCCTGTTAGCTTATATCTCCAAACTAATGCTATATAATATTCGCTATTGATGGTTCTTCCTTTCTCAAGATAATCGATGAACAACATATCTCGCGCATCCCAAAATACCGAGGCCAAAACTTAGCCTGCTGATGTTTGCATCTTAAGTCGTTTTGAACGGCTTTCACTTGCTGCTGTCCACTCAACTGATTGACGATTTGACTCCGGAGTGAAGTGGTGGATCCATATTTTATCCATTGTCACCTATTTACGCACAAAGTTCTTGTTGCGTTGAAACAGTTACAAACAACGCTCTTAATCGTCAACGAGTTGTTGTTTTTGATCGACTGTGAGCAAACGCGGAACCAACTGTAAACACAGCTTTCTCATTGACAAATGTTCATGAAAAATGGTTAATACACTGCCTTTTGATATGTTCAACTCCTCTGCTATCGCACACAACTTCAATTTACAATTCGCCCAAACTAGTTTGTGGATTTTTTTGGTGTTTTCAGGAACAGCTGCCGATTTTAGGCGACCCGAGCGTTCAGTATCATTTGAGTTTTTTACGACCGCGTTTAAAATCAGCATACCACCTTTTAACCGTTGTTTCTGACGAAACAGAGTCCGAATAACATTTATCAAAGCATTGCTTTGCTTTGCTTGAACAGTATTTTCCCTGTCAGAAAGCAATGCTTTATCAACATATGAAATTCACAAGAGCTTCACTTAACTGTAATTTGTAAACTAATCATCCGATTTGTCCCAAATTTTGTCATGTGCCATTTGAAGGTTAGTACTTCATAAAATTCATATGGGGTTTTATTGGTGGCGCCATCTATATGTCAGGCCCGGGACTTATACTGAGTTACAAGCTAACAGTTGATCAATGACCACTTCGATCAACACTGACATTGTGTTCTTGATCTCAGTGCAGTGAAAAGCTGCTAATCGAAGCGCGGGATCGAGTCATGGCGGAAGCTATATTAAGGGAAGAAATAACTTTACAACGCAAAAAAATAAACGAAGGAATTGTTGGTTTAATCTTTAATTGATATATATATATATATATATATATATATATATATATATATATAGTTCTTGGTACAACAGAAATTGACCCTGCCCGAACTGTGACGCTGGGCCTAATTAAAAATTGTGGAGATGGGTTCAAAGTTTTTCAGTCAGGAGATTTGGAGGCAGCCGACGTACAGACTCAACGCACCTGATGCGGAAATTCGCTGAACAAGTCTCTGTTTCCAAATCTGTCTGCTTATATGCATTCTGTCACAAACTGGCGTGGTTGCTACGGTTCTGGGGATTCGGCGTTTCCCCAATTTTTGCATTAATATCTCGGGTTATTTTTTCCCTTAATTCTATATTCCTTAATTTTCCAGTTTTGAAGAATTATCCAGCTTTCCTGGAAGTAGTCACAGGAATCTCTTCTTCCGTAAACTCCAACCTGCTTCACTTACATCTAGCGTCATTAATCCTTATAGGGCGGTGCTAAATTCTCCCACTTTTCCCCTCTTTCCTTCTCAGTATTCAACCTCAGCTTACTTTCCAGGGCAGACACAAGTGTCTTTGTGACGAATTGAATTTTTAAAGCGCGTGGGCAAAAGGGCGGGGTAATTTTTAGAAAAAAAATTAATTCTTTTCAATTCCTCAAGGATGAGATAAAATCAAAACGCTCTCTTGTCATTGACAGGACCTGTTTTCATAACATCGACCCTCGGAAAAGGGTTCAAGTTCGTCCTTTGTTTAAATTTCCTGCTTGTTTTATTAAGTGAAAATATCAGCCCCATTAACCTCTTTTTTTCTGCCAACGACATGTGTCCTCACAATTCTTTAATTAAGATATGAAATTATTTCTCATTTCCCGGATTTTATCTCAATCTAGGGAAAATATAAACCATCTCTTTCCTTGTCAACGATATTTGTTTTCTCAAATTATGAAGGAAGAGGAAAAATTATTTCCCGATTGTTTCACCATATATCAGATTCTTAATAGATAAATGGTTGGTGCATCGTTCCAATTCATAAAGGATAACAAATACAGGTGACTTTCCTCACTCCCCATCACTAGGGTGATGCAAATCTTCCGTTCTCTCTCTCTGTCTCTCTGTCTCTGTCTGTCTGTCTATCTATCTGTCTGTCTATCTATCTATCTGTCTGTCTGTCTGTCTGTCTGTCTCTCTCTCTCTCTCTCTCTCTATCTATCTATCTCTTCCGGCTTATACTTCGTGTTAGTATTAACATTATATGGCCTTTCCAGCCCACATTTTAACATTAACCACTTCATACACGAATGTCACATACACGCACATGCACAAACACACAGCCACACACCCACGTATATATATATAGATATATATATATAGATATTATGGTACTTACGTATTATCGGGAGGACCTTTAAAAAAACGACTCAAAAATTAAAGTAAATTATTTATTGAAACGGTTAAAACAATAAAATAACATTACATTTGAAATTCCGGAGGCCAGAACGTCGCAATTGCTTCCAAAAGTGACTCAAAGACATCAGTACAGGCAACATGCTTCCGCCACAAGAATTCGGCCAAATACGACTCCAAATGGTGACGTGCAGTGCCACAGTGCTTCTTGTTTCGCCACTTTGTCGATCCCCATAGGCGTTCCACTGTCTGCGTATGAGCCCCGGTGTTCGAATCCACAAAGTTGTACTTGTGGTTGACGTTGAGGTGATGAAAGCCTGATTTTTCCAGTTCCTTGGTGTTATAAGCGGGGAAAAAAAAGAAAAAGTAAAAATCAAAGGTCCTCCCGATAATACGTAAGGACCGATATTATATTTTAGAACATGTACATAATTTTTCTATGCATATCCACGACAAAGGCACATTTGTTTCGACATTGAAACTTCAATGTCTCATCAGGCGGTATATAAAGGAATGGAAAGCCTCTTTTCTTATATTTGGTCAGTTGTGTTTGAGTGTTGGTGGGGGTTAGTGATAGGGGAACAAGTCTCTGACCGTTGGAATTTTGGAGAGATTGATGTTAAAGTGGTTGATTAATGAGAGTTCTTTGATTTCTAGACAGATTTAACCTTAGATATGTATATATGAGTTAAAGATTAAATGCAAATCAAATATGGATAGGTTTGCGACAGGATTATAAAATTACATCTGACGAAACTTGAAACATTATAGAAACAGTAAACTATGAAATATGATAGTTATACATTTGCTATTTGTTCCTTATTTTATCATATATGTATATATATATATATAGAGAGAGAGAAAGTGAGAAAGAGAGAGAGAGAAAGAAAGTGAGAATGAGAGAGAGAGAGAGAGAGAGAGAGAGAGACAAAGAAACAGACTGACAGACAGAGAAGAGTAGGCGGAGTAGGAATGCTTTCTCATTTTGAAACTAATGCACAAATATTTATTTAACGAAAAACTGAAGGCGAAATTTCTTACCACCAGCTGAGCGCATTTAACAATAAAGCATTCTCTCTCTTTTTTTTTTTTTTGTTATCAATGGCAGAGCGTCCGCATGAAATCTGGCATTCGTTGAACTTCCTATTTTGACGATAAGTAAGTTGCTGCTTTTTTCATTTTATTTCTGATAGCTGTTTGTTCTTCCATCTTCTTTCATAAAATTGGCTTTCATTTGTCTTGCGCAGAGAAGTAAAAATGTGTCTTTTGTGGAGGATTGTATCGTAAATCTGCAGAAGCCGGTATTTGCGCAAGAATTATATGAAACGAATTCCCTTTATTCCATTTGAATAGCTTCCTAATGACCCCATATATATATATATATGGAGTAGATAGACTAAACTATCGCCCGGTTAACACTCCACCCTCGTCTATTGAACAGGTGAAGAGACTCATCCCTTGTTCCCTGTTTAGGATGCGGTTTCCGGTTTTCTCTTTTTCAATCACTTCACTCCTATGTAGCCCCCTGCACATCAGTGGCATTACCGCCTTGCTCGGGGTGATATGATTATATATATATATATATATATATATATATATATATATTAGTCATCCACACACACACACACACACACACACACACACACACAGACACACACACACACACACACACACACACACACACACACATATATATATATATATATATATATATATATATATGTATATATTAGTCATCCACATACAAGTCTGTTTCGCTGTATCACAGCTCATCAGTGTAGCTAGACACATCCACTTGTTTTTGGCCGGGATCGAATCTCGACCGATTTGGTGTCAGTCGGAGTTGCTACTCCCTAAGCCATATGCTCATGAAATCCGAGAAGGGTAATTTTAACGTGTTGTATATAAGCAGTGTATACACACACCAGTCACCGAAAGAACTCAATTCATTTTTGAAGAGCAATGCTTATATCGCAGAAATGGAAACTGTTTTTAAAATTTCCTTCTCTAGAGAGCTCTATCGTAATGAGAGCATAATATATGAGTCATCCACATACAAGTCTGTTTCGCTGTATCACAGCTCATCAGTGTAGTTAGAGACATCCACTTGCTTCTGGCCGGAATCGAAACTCGACCGATTTGGTGTCAGTCGGAGTCGCTAAATAATGAGTAAATGAATGTTAATATGATCGGGTTTTGTGATTTTATCAATCACAAAACCCGATCATATTTTCTTTTTTAATCATATCACCCCGAGCAGGGCGGTAGCGCTACTGATGTGCAGGGGGCTACATAGGAGTGAGAAGATTGGAAAAGAGAAAACCGGAAACGGCATCCTAAACAGGAAACAAGGGATGAGCCTCTTCACCTGTTCAATAGACGTGCGTGGAGTGTGAACCGGGCGATAGTTTAGTCTATCTACTCCAATTGAGAAAAAAACGTGAGAAGATTGGAAAAGAGAAAACCGGAAACCGCATCCTAAACAGGAAACATGATGAGCCTCTTAAACTGTTCAATAGACGTGGGTGGTAACATTTATTTTATTCATATCAAAATTTCTTATTTACAGGGCCAGATATATAAAGTACGTGAAAAAATTTCGGAATTTAATTTCGTTGTATGGACATTTCTGCGATAAAATTATCACTTTATCAGGAACGATCGAAAACAAAAATTATTAATTCAAATATGTTACAACATTTCTATACTGGAAGAAGACTCAAAACATTATCCATACACAAAAAGTTTTTTTTTTAATCATATCACCCCGAGCAAGGCGGTAACGCCACTGATGTGCAGTGGGCTACGTAAGAGTGTAAAGATTAGAGGAGAGAAAGCCGGAAACCACATCCTAAATAGGGAACAAAGGATGAGTCTCTACACATATTCAATAGACGTGTGTGGAGTGTGAACCGGGCGATAGTTTAGTCTACCTACTCCAATTGAAAAAGAAGAAAAAAAAGTTTAAAAAATGGTGGTATTAAGAGGAAAAAATTATTTTATTTAAATCTGTCAGCACGATATTGATAAGACTGGCATAGATAGATAGATAGATAGATAGATAGATAGATAGATAGATAGATAGATAGATAGATAGATAGATAGTAAACACTCCGTTATAGATCTGTCTGCGGATGACTATATATATATATACATATATAAAGCAAGTTCAAAAATTCCTAAATTTAGTTTCGTAGAATGGCCATTTCACTGAGAACATTCTCGCTTCATCAGCAGCGATCTAAAACAAAAGTTTCTTAATTAAGATATATTACAAAATTTCTATACCTGAAGAAGCCCCAAAACATATCTATACACAGGAAGTTAAAAAAAGGTGGGGTTAAAAGGTAACAAAATTATTTTATTTAAATTTGTCAGCACGACATAAGAAAAGGGAAAAGCAGACACAGAGATCCATGACTCGATATTAGAAAACTTTACAATACGTCTGTATATTATTATTAATTTAGAGCATACGCAAACTACAAACTACTACACAAGTGTACATTTTGTTAGGACATTGAAAGAACAATGTCTCATCAGGTTGTTAAAAATAATAATGGTAATAGACGTTTTATTGAAAAAAATATTCATTGCTCTATTTTATATTGAGCACTGTTTTGAATTAATGTTTTGAACGTTGCAATTATTTTCTTCGTTCTTATTCATTTGCATATAAACTTATAAACGGAACTTTGTCTGTGTGTGTGTGTGTGTCTGTGTGTGTGTGCGTGTGTCCGTTACCTATAGACTCTGAAACCGCTGAACCGATTTTCTTGAAAATTTACACAGTTGTACTATAAGCGTCTGTGAGCGTTCTTAGCTAGGTTTCGTGTCGAGGTACCCCCGATAAATATCGAAAATCGATAATCGAAAAAAGTTGGGTTGTAGAAGGAGTGGTCCGATTTTAATCAAATTTGATACACTCATAGACAAAGACATAAGAAGCGATATTCAGAAGTTTCAAGGTTGCAGTTTTATCCTTGGATGACTTATTTGACTCCGATATTGGAAATCGATACCCCGATATTCTTCCGGGTCTGATCAAAATCAGTTTTTCAGCCCTTTTATTGTAGTTTTTGCTTCGGGTTTAAGTAGGTATAATTGTCGTTCTTAGTTTCAGCCATGATACCATTTACTCAGAGGACTTATTTAGCCTTCAAAATTTAGTTTACAACGAAAAAAACTTATTTGATATCGATACCAGGAAATCAAAATTTGACATCCATTCATTTTTCTTTCAGTCTACGGTTTTGGTTTAACTGGAAACAACTATTGCTTTTTAGTCTTAATCGCCAAAGTCCAAAGAGTCTGAGCTCCAGGACCATGGATTAGTTTTAAAGCTTTCATTACACCCAAGCAACATCGGGCTATACTGCTAGTATATATATATATATATATATATATATATGTATGTATATATATATATATATATATATATATATATATATATATATATATAAATGTGTGTGTGTGTGCGCACGCGAATAAAATAAAAAAGAACATCTGCTAAAAAGTGCCATTAATCTAACATGTTTCACAATCACAAGCTTCTTTAAAGATTTTCATCTTTAAAAAAGCTCGTTAAAGTGGAACATATAAGATTAAAGACACTTTTTCTCTCTCTGTTGTTTATTTTCTATTCATTTTGTGGATTTCGATCCATATATTCAACTTCTATATGATTCGAACCGACGACCCCTGGACATCCAGAGAGCCGTCAATTGCTCTGACGCTTTTTTAGCAAGCTGACCATAAAGGAATTTGCATTTAGACAAATTTATAAGGGCTACTTTGTCTGTGTCTAACATAATATCTATTCAAATACGAGTATCAATTAAAAATAATGGGCAAACCAATAAATCTAAAAACAAATATGCTGGTTAACTCTATTTCGTAACTTTCTATAATATATATATATATACGCATCGCTCATTCACTAATTAGAGCACTCTGTCTATTGGGCGTGTATAATGACAATATACATGCTAAAAAGTCTGCCTTCTTCTACCGTGCGCCCATGGCCCAGAGGTAGAACCGCCGACTGACGCTACTTCGGTCGGGTTTCAATCCTGTGTTAAAAACAATCGGAGTCTAACCGTACTGATGAGCTGTGATACAGCGAAACAGATCTGTCTGCGGATGACTATATATATATATATATATATATATATATATATATATATATATATAAGTGTAGGGTACGTATGGATGGAATAATATTCCTTATCCAAAGAAACACTATTCTTAAAAAGTGCTCAATACAAAGTAGAGCTAATAATATTTATACAGAAATTATAACAGATATGTTATAATATCACTACAAATGTAGCTATTTTGTAGTGATATCATAAGTGTCTTATCGAGGGCCACTCGATAAGACACAAGAAGTGTCGAAACAAAATAGTTACTTTTGTAGTGATATTATAACATTTCTATGCGATAATTTCTGTATAAATCATATATATATATATATATATATATATATATATATACGAATACAATTAGACATTTTTAAAAACGAAGCAACCGGTTTCCATCCCGCTTCAGTCCTTATCGGGAGATAAAAATTAGAATAAAATGAATCTATGAATGACTGAAAGGGAGAAAAAATAAAATGAATAGTATAAAAGGGAAAAAAGTACTAGAGAATACTGATATCAAGTCCCAGCAAACTTTCACGCTGTTTACAGAGAGAAGGTTTGCGGGACATGATATACAGAGCCTCCAGCACTCTCAAGTGGAATGCAGAGTGCGACCGAGACACAACCATGAATCAGTTCGCCCTGAACGCTGTAGCACACTTAATTCGTTTATACGCTTAGCACATGCATTATTTTCGCGTACATACATTTACATTTAAAATAAACATCTATTGCTTTTATTACACGTAACAAGGCATAAGATTTTTTCGGCATTTAAAAATGTTTATCCATTGTTTTATTAACACGTGATACGTATCTTACCAATGAAATCAAAGCTTAATGAACATACTGTCTCTGCATTTTTAAATATTTAAAAACCTTAAATCATCCGTTTTTAAAAAACCTATGTAGAAGCTTTTTATATTGAAACATGTTAGATTAAAGACACTTTTTTCCTACCTGTTCTTTACTTATTCTATTCATATATATATATATATATATATATATATATATATATATATATATATATAAAAGAAAAAAGAATACTTTTCTATATTAACACGTTTTGTTTCGTTCTTTGTTGAGCTTCATGAAAGTAAATATGGAGATTTTATTTCGAAACTTTGTGAGTAATATTAGGAAGAAATACCGTTAATGGAAATACAACGCGAATGAGGGTGGTTCGCTACAATGTGCGTAGGATGGCGGATCTTAGCCGTAAAGGTAGAACTAAGAAATGTAGTTCGTCCGAATACTAATAGTCGGTTGGATAATAATTCATCCTCATCCTGGTAGAGTGATTTACAGATACTCGTGAAATTCCAGCCCGACTCGGTATCTATTGGCTGCTGATCTTGAAAGTGACCTACTTTCTGTTGTTAAATGGGGCAAGTAGAGACTTGCTAATTTCAAAGACTCTAAAACGAAACTGGTCTCTGCGCCATTCCACTTGAATTGTAGTAAACTATCCACATTCGAATCGTAGTCTATCTGTGAGAATTAAGTTCCTCTTGAGCAGCTTATTTCCCTAGCGAACCACTATTCTTCTAGGATTCTTTTTCTTCATGTACCATGTCCCTTCAGGACGTAGTCGATCATGGACTTCCACTTGCCCCTATCCCTTGTCGTTCTTAACATTTCTCCTCTTGATATCTCTTCCAAATCCTGCTCCGCCATCCACTTGCTCAAGCGCATCAAGTATGTCCCACGCTGCTTTCTCCTGTCTCTCTTTCCCCTTATTCGTCCTGTGAATATCAGAGTCTCCAAATCCTCCTTCCTCATTACGTCTCTTAAAACTTCAGTTGTCTCTTCCTGATGCTAAGTATTAGTTTTCGTTTTCGTTTTCGTTTTCGTTTGCATCTTCCAAACTTGTCGTTGCTCACATGCTCATTCCATTGTATCCTCAGTATCCCAATAGGATATTTCCCGATTTAACCTGTTTAAGTCTGTAGGTAAGCGATCTATAAAAACTACACCTTAACATAACGCTCTACCTTGAGGAGCCCCCGGGACCTGTACTTTATTAATACATTTTTAAATAATTTTCGTTTTATTCTTTCCGTTATTGCCTTTAATTACCGTATATTTCTGCGCATGAAATAATTTTTAATCTCAAAAATCGCCTTTAAAAATTTGGAGTCGTCTTATACTGCAATTCTGGAAAATGAACCTTAAATTTCGAGTGATATTTGTCGGTGGGCTAACCTTGCGATAATCACTAACGTACATAAAACAATTCACATAAAATAAACTGAAAATAAAAGTAATGAAATCAGTCTATCTAATATATTACCGGTATAAATTCTTAATAACTTGCTTATCTGAAGAATTATTCCATATCAATGAAATTAACTGGTATCCATGTAAACATCTAGTTATGATTGCATTCACGGCAAGCGAATGTACTATGATAGTGTAATATATTTCTGTGATTCGACAGAAATATGATTGAAATCAAATGCAGGACCGACAGAAGTGTGATTACATTAAAAGTAGCCAGCTTCAAAGTCGACAAAGATGATTAACAAATTTACCTGGCCATAGAAGACACAATCAAACGAAAACCCGAGAAGCCAATAATTCGTGGAAATTCCAGGTTATATAAGTTTGTTTTTTTCTAGCCGTGATGAGAACACCTAGAGAAGATAAAGGGAACAAAGAGAAAACGCAGAAAACAGAGAAGAAGAGAAGACAACTCCAGCAATCAACGACTTTCGACAGCTCCTTTGTATGTGAGTGATTCACTCTGGCTACATCTTCCTCCACACGAGTTTTTATTTTATGATATACGTGTCGTTGATGTCAAGATGATCGTCATCTTGCTGCACTATATTTCTTCATTTCGCCAGTTCAGATATTTACAACTAAGACTCGCTATGCTATATACTCATGAGGGCGAACCATCGTCATTTTCTTCGTATTCGTAGTCAGGAGGAAGATTCATGCAGACAGATTTCCAAAGAGCCACTATTTTATGGACGATACTTTTCCGAAAATTACAATCGTAACCTCTTTTAAGTCTAAGGTTAACTGTTATATATATATATATCCTGATCTACTCTTATTCCATCTTTCTCCTTCTACGTCCATAAAACCGCATTTATTAACATTCTAATTTGAGTCGAACTTGCATTACGTGAGCATAAAACATGTTTTTTTCGGATTTTCTAAAATAAACATATTTAGCAGGACGGTTACCAAAATTTACTGAGCTGAGCGTTTTCATCGGAAAAGGCCACTAGCTTTTGAGCGCTTTTGAGACATATATGAATATGTCTGCTATGTTTCATAAAACAGACGTTGTTGAATTAAATTCCATATAATTGTAGTTGGGTAGCATAAACAGAAAATATAAAATATCATCGTCACTTATAACAATATGTTTCTGTATTAATTGGACTCGTAGGCTTAAAGTATTAATTCAACTTGTAAGCTTAAAGTAAATGAAATCAGATACATTTCAAAAGAGGTTGAGTTGAATAAAAGTCGAATTGAAGAATTTTCTTCTTACTGTTATCAGATTTTTTTTTTATAGTGGTAAGATGAATGCTTAGTGAGGACAAAATGGCGGTGGCTGGATGGTTTGACTAACTGTGCATAGCTATGATATTTTTTAAAAAATGGCTTGCATAAAAGTGAATCAGATAGATGCGCGTATTTAATATCTCTTAAAGACTTCCAATGTATGAAAAACTATTTCATTTTATGTTTTAATGTTGAGCCTTGTTTGTATATAGTGTTTCAAGCCGGAAATTATTTCTCTGGTAGAATTTTGTTTGATTTTAACTTCCAATCATTTACAAGTTGTTGATTTTTATTTATTTTTATTGTTATCACCACATGCAAGGCAATAAAGCTACTAAGACACAAGGGATTACAGCGTGTCGAAGAAATCGGAACAAAAGCATCAATAATGAGCGGGGAGAAAAAGTGTAACAGGAGGACAGTAGATAACGCTTGGTATTGCATTTAAAGTTTTAAACATAGAAGTTGGCTAAAAAGCATGGAGCCGGAGGGGAGTTCCACAAGCGAGAAGTGCGAGAAAAAAGAAACGGTTCGCCAGCTCAGCTGTAAATTGATAACATCTTGACGCCAGTTTATTATTGCGCTTAAAGTAAAAAAGTGCAGCTACCATATGAAGAGCTAATCCGAACAATTACCATCAAAGTATTTATAAAAAAGACACACAGAGGCACGGTCACTGATATTATTAATTTCCCTTTGGATCTTTTCAAGGAGCTCATGGAAAAGAGCAGAGACACCAGATTATATGTAGCAGCAATATTCTAGGCATGGATGAATGGAAGACTTCCTTTTACAGTGAAACCAATAAATTGTAACCACAACTTCTACTCTTAGCTTCTTTTCTCGCACTTCCCGCCTGCGGAATTCCTTTCGATATACTTCTCCAATAACTACAAGAACTTAAATGCAAGGTCCGTTGTCATCTTCTATCTCTCTGACTCTCACCCTTTTCCTCGTGTTCTTTTCTCCGTCCACTCTACTCTCATCACACCAGTATTCTCATCCTTCTCTTACCCACTTCCTGACACCCCTTATAACTTGACTCTCTTTCTCATCACTTTCCTCCTATGTAAGCCCCTGCACACCAGTGGCAGTAAAGCTGCCTTGCTTGGGGTGAAATGATTAAAAAAAATGATATGTAAGATAGATTTTGGATTGTCTCACGAGACACAGTGAACCAACGTCTTTAGTAGCTGACCCAACAGTGGATTCAATATATTCTTTCCACTTCATGTTAGCTGAAAATATTAGCCCGAGAAGGCGCAAAGAGTCACTTTCCCGCTGATAGAAGGCAGAAAAGGGACCTCTTAGATGATTAATGAAGAGAAACTTAGTTTTAGGGGCGTTAAAATTAACAAGTCACTTTTTGACCAAGTTAACAACGGATTTGAGGTCGTTTTGAACATCGGCTGTCATTCTTCACTTTGTTGACTTACTGTCGAGGCAAGAGTTGTGTCGGCAGCGTAGATACCAAGTTAGGAGCTGATCTCATCGGGAAGATCGGTAATGAAAGAATGGAACATTTATTTTTAATGTTAAAACTTTCGTAGTATTATTCATTATTGTATTGATTTTATCCCTAATAAATGGCTCTCTATTTTTCTCATACGAGACTAAGCTAAACTCCGTGAATATTTTCAACACGTAGCAAACATATATTCCAAAACTATACTGATCTTCAGAAAGGGATCTGCTATAGTGGGTTATCCGTTCTAGTGAAACGTAGTTGAGTGTTGAAACAGATTAACTGAATTTGGCCTCGTTAGTAAATCACCCACTATAAGTTATAAAAGGGGTTAAAAACACGAAAATGAAATTGAGTATAGAAACAATATTTTATATATGCATATATATCAATTACGTTTTTTTTACAAATAAAGTAATGTCTTTAGGATGGGTGCAAAGGACGTTAAAATATTCGTAGCAGTAAATGCCGAAAGAAAGTTTGTGGGTATGTATGTGTGAACGTTGTCAGTTAGGAATGTCTTTGATGTTTCGGCTCCTTTGCTTGGGTAAGTAGCTCAGGGGACAGCGAAGAAGAAGGTGAGAGGGAAAGGCGAGGCGAGCATAGTGGATCGCATGACGAGGTCAAGGGATGTGCTAATTACGCTCGTACTTTTTCAACTCTGGCGATGCTTTTTGTGTCGGCTTTGTGGGTCCCAGCAGGTCATTTAGGAATTCACACCCGTATTTAATTCTGGGCTTCCCATTGGATGATAAATAAAATTCGCGTAGGAAATGGAATTTGATATTTAATTAATGTTTGGTTTTCTGCCTGAATATATATGTGGAGCCGAGTGCGCAAAGACCAGTTTTGGTCATTTGCTTTCTGGTCCTGAGAGTGCAAACACCCGGTCCCTCGCTTTGCTCGGTATCACGACACTGCTTTTGTAACCTTATGCAAGACTGTGTTAAACTTTGTACATATTTCGATCTCTTTGGGTATTATTTAATTGTTGCGTTAATGGTGGACAAGTTATTTTAGAAAGTCATTTTTATTGCGTAGTAAGTTTTTGGAATATACGACAATTTTAGCCTTGTGCCAGACCTAACGTTGGAAAATATTTACTGATGATTTGTTGATCAGTGAATAGTAAATGAAATTTAGCAAATATTTACGATTACCTGCTTCTTTTTCTCCTCCTTCTTTTGCTTCTTCCTCTTCTTCTTCTCCACCTTTTTCTTCTTTTTCTTCCTCCTCCTCTTCTTCTTTTCCTACTCCTTCTTTTTTCTCTTCTTCATCCTCTTCTACTCCACCTATTTTATTCTTTTTCTTCCTCTTCTTTTCTCCTCCTCTTTTTTCTTCTTCTATTCTTGCTCATCTTCTTCTCCTCTTTTTCTTCTAGTCGTTACTTCTTTTTCTTCTGTTCCTCCTCCTCTTTCTTCTTCTTCTTCTTCTGCTTTTTTTACTCTTTTCTTCCTCTTCTTCTTCTTTTGAAACTTCTTTATTTATGCGTTTAATTCTCTTTGTTTGTTTGAATCTTCTTTTTCTGCTTTGTCTAATTTTTCTTTTTCATTTTTGATTGACCGTTTTTAAGGTTTTGGTAAGCTTTTTTTTCTTCTTTTAATTCTTCTTCAACTTCATTTGATTCTTCTTAATTTTGATTTTTGAGCTTCTTTTTCGTCTTCTTCCTTTGACTATTCTTCATTTATTTTAAATCTTTTCTTTCGTCTTCTATTATAAAACCTCTTTCTTCTCCTTCTTCTTGAAGCTTTTTTGCTTCTTTCTTTTTTTTATTTTGAAGCGGATTTCTTCTTCACTATAAAGCTACTTGTTTCTTGTTCTTCTATCCTGATGCTTCTTTCTTTCTTTCTTTCTTTCTTTCTTTCTTTGATGATGTTTTATTGTCCTTTCATATTTGCCCGACATCCGGGCTAGCAAATATTGGATAGCGTAGCTAAATTATTGAACACACATGGAAAAGTCTTCGGTATTTGAGTTCTGAGTGATGGGGATCTGAAGAATGACAATATTTATTTCTACTGTCTCAATTATTTCGATTATTAGGTTGTCCAAAAGTTCGTAAACACTTGAAATTGAACTCACCAAGTAATCTAAGGTTACCAGAAAACACTTGCAAAAAATTGAAATTTTACTCGCAAAAACAACAAAATTTATTGCTCAAAATAAAGACCATCATTTTCCAAGAGTTTCTGCCATCGATCTGTAAGCTTTGGGATCTGGTCAAAGTACCATTCAGCCGGCTTCAAATCAAAGAATTCTTGACACGCTTCCTGGACTTCATCAAACGAGTCGAATCGGCGGCCCTTCAGAAAGTGTTGCATTGAGCGGAAAAGGCCGTAATCTGATGAAGCACAGTCAGGACTGTAGGCTGGATGTGGCAGAACCTCAACGCCGTACAGCTCTTCAAACTTGTCTTTGGTCTTTCTGGCGGTGTGTGGCTTGGCATTGTCTTGCTGCATCAAAACGCGCTTTCAGTTGATCAGAGCCGGGTACTTTTGCTTCAACTTTTCGTAGACCCGCTCAAGTTGCTGACAGTAAAGTTCGGCACTGATGGCAGGACCATTCGGAACCAACTCAAAATGTACGATTCCTTCAAAGTTCCACTAAATGCACAACATGACTTTCTTGTCGAATCGATCTTGTTTTGGAACCGACGGTGTCTCTTGTCCTTTCTGAACCCATCGCTTGTCTCGATTGTGCTGGACCAGATAGACCCATTTCGCAAGAGTTTACGAACTTTTGAGACAACCTAATATTTATATGCCCTTTGCCACTGTACACTAGAAGATTTGTTGACACACATAAACACACACCGTAGATATTCGTCTCTTTTGATTTATGCTGTCTTCTTTTCTTTGTTGATATAGAACAGGAAAATAGGAATTTTCATTATCCAACGTATTTCCAAGTATTCCATATATAGTATAGATATCAGGCTTTATCTCATACATACATTTTTTTAATCGTTTACCCCATGCAAGGCGGTAACTCCACTGATGCGCAGGGGGGCTACATAAAAGTAAAAGATTAGATAGGAAGAGAGTAAAGAGAAAGATGAACCAGTTACAGGGGGTGTCAGAGAAAGGAGCAAGAGAAGGATTGGAATACAGGTGTGATATAAATTGCAAAGGTAGAGAGAAAGGAAAAGATATACAGGGTGATGTAGAAAGAACTAGAGTCAAGTTGTTAAGCGATGGGTATATATATATATATATATATATATATATATATATATATATATATATATTTAGAATTTATAACATAAATAAGATAAGACACAGATAATGTAGGAACAGAATAATTACTTTTGTAGTGATATTATAACATATTTATATTCTAAATTCTAAATAAATAGTATTTGCTCTACTTTGTATTGACCACATTTTTAAGAATAGTGTTTCTTCGAATACGGTATTTTAATCCATTCATACATACTATATATATATATATATATATATATATATATATTGTCCTACATCGATGGCACAATACGGAGTTTCATGCGTTATGCAATCATCAGGTGCATTTTTCAAATTGACAGTTTAATTTTAATTTAAGCTCACTCGATGTTCATCGGAATTAATCTTATAAAGTTAAGTTATTGCTTTATGACTTTTAGAAAAACTGATCATTTTGAACAAAAAAGCGATTTAATGTCCACATGCTGCTATAAAAAATACTTACTTAAATTCTTAGATCCCTGATTTTCTCTACGTTTATGTATTCTTTCTCTCTTTATCCTCACTTTCCCACCCACAAATACTACTTTTAACAATTATAAATTACGCTTTTTTGATTACTTCTCTCTGCATTCTACCATCTTTTGATTTTTTAATTTTAATTTTAATTTTAAATTTTGATTTAAAATTTTCAGTTTGATTTTGTTATCTACTTGTAAACTTATTATTATTTAATTTTTTACGTTTTATGAATTACGCCCCTTTGGTTTCTTCTCCGTACATTTTAATACTTTTTAATATTATTTATTTTTAATTTAAATTTTAAATCCAATTTTAAATCTAAATTTACATTTGTATTTTCATGTAATCTTAGAATATTTAAATTCTTAAACTTATTAATAAAAACGCTGTAACTTAACATTATAAGCAATCTTATAATGCAAATTAACATCGAGTGAAATTAAATTCAAATCTATTAAACTGTCAGTTTGAAAAAGTCACCTGATGATTGCATAATGCATGAAACTCTGAGTCATGCTATCGACGTAGGGAAATATGTATTTTTAGTAATAAAATGGACTTTTTTTTTTTCTTGACAGTATTGTTCTTTTGTGACCGATGATTCTGTAGACTTGACAGAACACGTTTGTTCTATGGGGCTAAATTCCTTCTTTCCCATTGAAGATCAGTTGAACTCTCTTCCCACCAAAATAATAATAATAATAATAATAATAATAACTGATCAGTGAAAGATGTCATGAAGTCATTTCTGACCTTAGATCTCTGGTTGGGACCAAGAAGGGAATGCGTATACAACAGAAATCAAAGGAAATAATAATAATAATAATAATAATAATAATAATAATAATAATAATAATAATAATAATGGTTAACGATCCCACTAAAATTCCTGCATGGATGACCAAAAAAATTACATTTCTTCTACCCAAGAATAGTGACAGAAACAACCCGAAAAACTACAGACCAATCACATGCCATCCGACAACAAACAAATTATTAACATCTATTTTAACAAAACAGACATATTTCTTCTTGGAAAGAAATGACATTTTACCGCTTGAACAAAAAAAGTGCAAACGTTGCTGCTCCGGATGTAAAGACCAATTGCTTATTAACAGAATGATCCTGAAACACCGCTACAATGCAAAGAAAAATCTTAGTACTGCCTGCATAGATTATCGTAAGGCATTCGATAGTGTACCACATTCCTGGATCTTAAAGACTTTAAATATACACAAGATATCACACGACATCATCAATTTAATCAAACACTGCATGTCGATATGGAAAACAACACTTTACCTCAATCATATAAATATAACCCATAAGTCTGGTGAAATAAATATCAAAAGAGGTATATTTCAGGGTGACTCTTTGTCTCCCTTGCTATTCTGCATATCATTAATAGTACAAACCAGTCAATTTAGCAAGACAGAATGAGGTTATAAAATAGCCCAAAAGAAAATAAGTCATCTATTTTACATGGATGAGTTAAAGTTGTATACTAAGAATGATAACGATTATGTAAAATGCTTCAGCGAAGATATTGGAATGAAATTGAATTTGAATAAATGTGCTAAATCTACAGTTTTACGTGGGTCGCTACTGCAAACATCCTCGATTAGCTTTGACCCTGCTGTAACAATAAAAGAATTAATGCCAGAAGAAGCTTATAAATACCTAGGTGCAAATGAGAGTGAAAAAATTCACCATAAAAAATGAAAGAAACAGTGCGTAAAGAGTACTATAGAAGGCTACGACTGATATTAAAAACTGAATTGAATTCTCAGAACAGAATTATGGCCATTAATAGCCTTGCAATCCAAGTTGTCCTATATAGTTTCAACATCTTAAACTGGGCTCTAAACGACATCAGGCGAATGGATTCTAAAACAAGAAAGCTTCTTTCTAAGCATAAGATGCATCATCCAAAGGCTGATGTAGACCGTCTATACATACCCCGTAAAGAAGGTGGAAGATGTTTTATTCAGCTGGAATTATCATACAAGACAACAACTATTGGCTTACTAACATACATAGAAACAACAAAGGACTGGATGATACAATTAGTCAAACAACATGAAAACAGAAAGAAAAAAATTCAATTATAAAAGAAGGCAGTAAATACAAACAAGATTTACAGTTAGTAGATTCTGTAGAAAAGCAAAACAGAAGCCAAGAAGCAACTATTGCAGCAAAATATGAAAATGAAAGCCAAAGATAAAGCTCTTGAACAGATGAAACAACGCTGGCAAGACGAACCTCTGCATGGCCAATATCCAGAACGTGCCAATAAATCTAATGTTGATAAAGTTAATACTCATCGATGGTTACGTGCATCTGGATTAAAGTCTGAGACTGAAGGCTTTATTCTTGCAGCGCAAGACCAAGGTCTTTTCACTAGGAACTTTCAGGCAAATATTATACATAATAATGTGGATCCAAAATGCAGGTTCTGTGATAAACACCAAGAAAAAATAGACCATCTAATCTCAGGATGTTCTGTACTTGCCCTAAATAAATATAAAAATTGTTACGATAGAGTGGGGCAATATTTACACTGGACAATGTGCAAACACTATGGAAAATATGTACTATTCACTATTCTATGGGATTACACCATCTACACAAACAGAAAAATTGAAGCAAATATGCCGGACATTATTGTTAAAAACCAAAAAGAAAAACTTGCTTATTAACCGATATGGCTTGTCCAGCAGATTGTAACATCGCAACCAAGGGATTCGAAAAACTGTCAAAATATGAAGACCTGGAAACTGAAATAGAAAAAATGTGGAAATTGAAAACAAGTATCTTACCAGTGATAGTGGGTGCACTTGGAATGATAAAAAAATGGAAAATAAAAACACATTGAAAAAATCTCTGGAAACCCCAGCTTAAGAGATATACAAAAAATTGTCTTATTAAGCAGTACTCACACACTAAAGAGAAATTTGTCTATGTAACACTAGGGATATTTTGGAGATAAAAAAATAATGAAATGGACCCATGACAACATACCACGATCTGCCTTAGGTCTTCCTGCAGATTTGGTAGGTAGTGCGACCATAGCAGTAATCGAATTATAATAAAAAATGACATCATAATAATAATAATAATAATAATAATAATAATAATAAGAAGAAGAAGAAGAAGAAGAAGAACTGATAATAACAGATAATAACGGATTATAAAATGTTAATTGAAAGGATTCCTAATAGGCCATGCCATAAAAAAAATATAGAAAAAATTGTACTCACAAGTACAGCACACACATTGCTAAGAGCTTTATGTAAAATGTGTGTAATGTTAGGGTTATTTTTTTTTTTTTACACAAATGATCCGTGAAAGATTTCATGAAGCCATTTATGACCTTAGGTCTCTGGTTGAAAGGAAATGTGTATACTACAGAAATCAAAAGAAATATTAATAAAACACCACATAAACCAGCAAAGGCAGTGAAGAGTTTCTTTCTCTAAATGCTAAAATGGTAAACACTTCTCGTTAGCGCCATAAAATAATCTGTCAAAGTCTTTGCTTCACTTTAACAGCGTAAAATAAACGGTTTCATTTCAGTCAATGTCACGTATTAGACGAAATGCCCCACAGTCAATCGTTCGATCCGAATGAATAATTATCGCGAGAAGCTACCTTTTAAGAAGTTGGCAATTGGGGAGCCTATAACTGTGTCGCGTTGCTTAGGCACAACGACGGCTCATTTGAAACTGCCTACATTGCAACCAGGAGAACCGGTCGTTTGGGCTAAATATCATTCAAGATACAACGGCCGCTTTTCGCAGGTATTGCATTTATATTTAAACATCGTCGAAGTATCAGAGATGATTCATTCTTTGTTAACAGCAGATTGCCGCTAGAGCAACTGAATTGTTATGTCTATAGCTTGCGTCGCAACATGGTGAAGATCCAGTAGAAAATTATGTTTGAGATCCAGCACTAAGCGCGCGTAAATGATACTGATAAAACGCTTAATGCTTGAAGCATTCACTGTAGCATACCTGTAAAATGGAAATGGAAGAAAATACAGTTTAATTGTACGTTTTAATTATTTTTCATTTTAATAAACGTTTATGCACTGGTCTTATTGATTTCGCGTCTTTCAGGGAATACTATTTTATTTTATACCGCTTAAGTGAAGGATATATATATATATATATATATATATATATATTCCTGAAGTTACAACAGTGAATAAATTACATCCTTGTGTATAATACAACCCTGTAGTACAATCAACTTTGTGCAATGTTTTCTGAAAAGTTGTACCATATTATCCCTTATAACATAAAATAGACGGAGTGACAACCCATAATCTGAGCTCTCTGTGTATCCGTACATATTACTAGCCTGCATCATTTAAGTTGATAGAATTGGGTTCAGACTCAATCTGTTATTCAACCAGTAGCCGAAGGAAGAAGAGATGGATTAATAATACCTTTCTCAAAGGGGTATTTGCGAGTAAGGAAATGCAACAAATCCAGCAGGGATTCGAACTCGGCTCTTCGATTTTGAACTGATATCCATTATATCCCAACGCACATCCACGTCATATTCACCTTTACTCTCCATAAAAAAATTAAAGAAAGTCGCAAGTGTATGATTCGCAAATTTAACAAGCTCGGTGATTCGGAAAATGCCACAAGAATAAAATTTTCTTATTTTACGATGAGAGTCGACCTTTAAGCTTCCAAATAACACAAATTTAATCTATTTTCTTTTTTTCGATTGAGTGACCAGTTAAAATTTAATAATCCTTGGAAGGAATCGTTGAACCTTTGCCTCCGACGAATGTTATCTTTTCGCCCACGCTATGACCGGTCCGAGCAAAAGATCTTTTCTTTTGTTGCGAATTACTAATGGACAGCAGGACTTGAAAGGTTTGGCACGAGTGGGTCGATGAATTCGGAGGAGATGACGTCAGACGAGGTGTGCTGACGTCAGCATAGATGAAACCGTATGGAAAACGTTTTCGTTTGCTATTGAATTGAAAAACATTACACGGAGATGGGTACATTTTCACCAACGACTGACCAGTGGTAGTAAAATATTAAATCACCTAACATGTTATGTATGCAGATAGCTCTCTCTCTCTCTTTTTCTCTGTCTCTCTCTCAGTCCTCGGTAGGACGATAAATTACATCCGGCAGCAATATAGTTTATCGTACGACTTGAGTATAACAAGACTCCGTATTTCTGAAGTTAAAACAGAGAATAAATTACATCCTTGTGTATAATACGACCTCGTAGTACAATCATCCCTGTGCAATGTTTTTTGAAAAGTTTTACCATATTATCCCTTATAACATAGAGATCAGTCGAAATTTCTAGGGATCATAATGACGAAAGAATACTTAGAAATTTTGAAGCCCACAGGACATATCGAAAGCAACAGGGACGGTGCAAAGCTACCTAACGTGCTTGTGTAAATGACTGGTACACCAGGGATTGAAAGATATAGCAAAAAGACGAACTACAAAAGACAGGATTTGTGGGTATGACGATAATCTACATACGGTAACATGGGCTCTTATCTGGAGATTGGAGGTAATGAGGAAGGTTGAACCACCTCTTAATTGCTGTTGTGTCTCCGTTCATTCTGACACGGGTGGTAACACTTGTTAGGTGGCAGCTATGAGCAATTATCTACAAAACACTATGAAAGTATAAAAATAATTTTTTTAGTAGTAAAAATATGAGCGATACATATTTATAGTAGAATTGGGCACCTTGACGTGGTCTAATACTTTGCAAGCTTGTTTCACTAATTGACAGTGAGTTCAATCCTTAGTTTGTGTCTTTCGTTTTTAGTCAGAGGCCTTGCTGCCAGATGCGGTTTATCGTCATCCCCAGAAATCCTATACTTTTGTAAAGTTTGTATTTTTTGCTATATCTTTCAATCCCTGTTATACCAGCCATTTACACAGCCTCGTTAGGTAGGTTATGCGCTGCTTTCAACTCTTCTTTTCAATATGTCTTGTGAGTGTCAAAGTTTCTAATCCTTCTTTCCTCATTGTGGTTCTTAAAAATTTTGACTGTCGCTTTCTAATGCTAAGTATGGTTATCCTATTTTGTTTCAATTTTCTCTAATGATTCGTTGTTACTCACGTGCTCAGCCCATGTTATTCTCAGCATTGTTCTATAGAACCACATTGCTGTTTCCTCAACTTCTTTTTCAATATCTGATAAGATAGTCCAGTAAGCACCGCCGTCTTCATAACAATTCAGTACTCCTTTCTTTGCTTTCAATACAATTTTCATATTTATTAATACATTCCTTAACTTTTAGAAGGCATCTTTCGCTAACTCAATGTGCCTTACTATTAAATGCTGTATTATCAACTTATATATTACTATAGTAAAAATAATATAAATTAGAAAATGAAACTTAAGTTCTAGTGCCATTAATAAAGCTCAAACCCATTTTAAACAGTTTCAATTTCTTTTGCTTTCCAGTACAGTAATTATATACGGTAATTACTTTTAAAAAATCAGCTTAATCTGACGAAAAGCTTCAAAAGTGTGACACCTAGTGCGTATCAAACCATTGATATTAACCAATTGGTAAACGAGGTGCACTTGGTAACTGTGGGCCTGTAACAGGCGTCCTGTTAATTGTGTGCGATGCGCACTTGCCACGAATATTTGCCTATGTAATTTGTTGATTAGACTTGCTTTAACTGCAAGCTGAATTCCTTTAATGCTCGACGAAGTTCGGACTGACATTCCGAGGCTTTCGAAAAGAACTACCTTGAAGTGCTGCGCGTGCTGGGAAGAAAGCTTTCAGATGCCGACTCAGAAACTGTTCTTTCCCTTCAGATTTTCAACATCTACTTATAGGGCCGCTTCGCTATTCACTTTCTTCCTCGCCAGCTCTTCACACGCAAAAGCAAACCTAATCATGACGATGTTCTTCTGCATTATTGGTCCAATTTGAAGGCCGGAAACTGGTTCGTCGATAAGAGGTGAAAAAGAATAAATAAATAGATGAGAATAAAAACAAAAGAAAAGAAAAAAAAAATCCCCCAAATCGAGATCGCTACTGAAACACCACCTGGTACATCTTGGAACTAAAGTGTGACGTCGAAATAGTATTTCAAGACAAATTGTGGGCGGTAACTCGAAAGTGTTTCTGGCTACCAGTGTGTAGAAGAGTGAAAGTAAATATTTTTTTTTTTACCGAGTTGTGGGAGATAAATAAGTGGAAAAATAAAATGAGTAACGTTTTTAATGGCTGAGGTGGTTGCGTGTTTCGAAGTCACTGTTGAAACCGAAGCAAAAACACTTAAAAAAAAAAAACAAAGTCGCGTAATCCGGCAGTTGAGAAAACGAAAGTTGGTTAATCCTACAGTTGAAATAAATAGATCGGCAATCCGGTAATAGAAAATAAATTAATCGGATAATCCGGCAGTCAGAAGAAAGAAATCAGGAAAACCAGCAGTACAAAAAGGAATCTGGTACTCCGGCAGTTGAAAAAAGTATCGGGTAATCTGGCAGTTGAAATATTAGTAAAACACGGGTTTTTAATTCTACTTTTTTTTAATGTCGTCCTCCGTCATTTTTATTTTTTAACATCAATTCATCCGAAGCAAGGCAATAATGCCACTAAGATGCAAAGAGCTAGTAAAAGTGAAAGAGTATGAAAAATTTTTAAATTATGCCGGAAACCCAGTCCTAAGCAGGAGACAAGGGAAAAACCTCTAGCCCTGTTTAAAAGACCGGGGAGGTATGTGAACCGAACGATATGCGTGCCTCTGAACTCCTACTGAAAAGAAAACAAATCTAAACTTATTTATAAATGGAACTTTGTCTGTGTGTATGTCTGTGTGTGTATCCGTTACCTATAGACTCCGAAACGGCTGAACCGATTTCTTTGAAAACTTACACAGTTGTACTATAAGCTTCTGCGAGTGTTCTTAGCTAGGTTTTGTGTCGAGGTACCCCTGATAAATATCGATAATCGAAAAAATCAGGTTATAGAAGGAGTGGTCCGATTTTAATCAAATTTGATACACTCATAGACAAAGTCAGAAGAAACGATATTCAGAAGTTTCAAGGTTGCAGTTCTTACAGTAGTGCAGAAAATCGATAATATATATATAAAAGACCCGATGTTTGTGTATGTGCCTGTTTATCTGCCAGTATGCTGTATTTTGTAAGCCCTTTTATGTTAGTTTTTACTTCGGGTTTGGCTCTAAGCAGGTATAATTGTAGTTCTTAGTCTCAGCCATGATACCATTTACTCAGAGGACTTATTTAGCCTTCAAAATCCAGTTTACGACGAAAAAATCTTATTTGATATCGATGCCAGGAAATCAAAATTTGACTTACATACATGAATTTTTCTTTCAGTTTACGGTTTCGCTTTAACTGGAAACAACTATTGCTTTTTAGTCTTAATTGCCAAAGTCCAGGACCATGGATTAGTTTTAAAGCTTTCATTACACCCGAGCAACGCCGGGTTATACTGCTAGTAATTAATAAATAAAATTTCAGATTTTAGGTGGAGACGTTAGAAGTATGGTGTTGAAGTAAAATTGAAGGATCCGGAAACCCAATCCTAAACAGGAAATAATGAATAAAGAAATTCTACTCCTGTTCAAATGACCGTAGTGGAGTGTGAACTGGACAATATGCGAACCTATATACTCATGTTGAGGAGGTAAAATAAGGAGTAAATAAAAAATTAGATTTAAGGCGGACACCTTAGAAATAGAGTGTTGAATTAGACATTAGAAGCAACTGAATGTTGAGTAAATATCAAAATTGAGAGAGACAAACAATATATATATATATATATATATATATATATATATATATATTATCGATTTTCTGAACTATTGTAAGAACTGCAACCTCGAAACTTCTGAATATCGTTTCTTATGAGTGTATCAAATTTGATTAAAATCGGACCACTCCTTCTATAACCCGACTTTTTCAATTATCGATTTTCGATATTTATCAGGGGTACCGCGACACAAAACCTAGCTAAGAACACTCGCAGACGCTTATAGTACAACTGTGTAAATTTTCAAGAAAATCGATTTAGCCGTTTCGGAGTCTATAGGTAACGGACACACACACACACACACACACACACACACACACACAGACAAAGTTCCATTTATAAATAAGTTTAGATACACGTTTTGAGTCGGACATTTGAAAAGCCGGGGAATGATATTCTGACTTGTGCGAAAAATATGCATTAGGCAACGGAGTTAGAGAACCACAGATTTAGAATAAATACTATCTCATGTGCGTTGTGGTACAGTGGATATCGGCTCGGAACGAGAAGCCGGAGAGCCGAGTTCGAATTCCAGTTGAATCCATTGTATTCACTTACGCGCAAATCACCCTTGGGAAAGGTATTAATCATTCTCTTCCTTCCAGTTATAGGTTAAATAGCAGGACAGATTGGGTTCTCTAGACTTGGTCTAGCCAGTCTACCGCAGAAAGCAATGGCAACCTACTGCGGGATAATCTTCTGCCCAGTCAGTCATGTCTCTTTCGAGACATGATCGCCCAAGCGTGTATCACGTATGGCACTTAACTGACTGACTATCTCATATTCATTATTTAAACGAGATGGTTCAAGTTTCTTGAACCAATACTAAAAAGTATCGAACGCTCTTCATAAAGTAAATCACTACTGTTATGCTTTATAAGTTGTAACAAAAGAAAAAAAAATGATTGACTAAAACACAGAGCTAAACCACAGACAAATATTTAATTTAGAAAAAACACAAAATAAATATATTTACAAATATACAATTTTTGCATTCAAATAGAAAACATAGAGTTTACTACTAGCAGGTGAAGTGTTGCGTGGATGAAGTAATTTTTACACGTTTGGCTAGCGAGTATTCTAAGTACTATAGCAATCCTCAAATGTGTATATAAAGAATAATTTTTAGTTTGGTCAATGAAAAAGTCATTTAGTTCCATGAGGTTCACTTTCAGGTTTGTTGGTTGGCAACTTTTTGTAAAAATTCTTTCGGCTGGATATACAAATCTTGAATCAAAGCCGGAGTTGATATTATTAGCAAATCCTTTTAACAACTAACTACTCTCTTCCCAAAACATATTTTTATAGGGGTTAACACCTAATTTGCATACTTCTCGAATCATCTCGAATTCTCTAGATTTTTCTAGAATATTCTAGGATCTTCCAAACGTTCTGTTTCTAATTTTCTTATTTTTACAACTACTTCATGAACGTTTTTGTAATAACAACTAAGACTCAATAGAATCCCTTACTGAAACTTTTAACCTTTGTGTAGACTTTAATAATATTTATATAAAATGCATCCTCGTAACACTACAAACAGTATATATATATATATATATATATAAGTATACCTAGTGAGCCAACAAACCTACCAAGGTTTTACCTAAACAGATCGTCAGGGAAAGTTTTTAGTTGATTAGTCGTCTCGGGGTTTTTTCTTTGGGCTACGTGCTGACTCGATCCGAATCCTTTTGGCTGATGTTCATGTGCTTAGCTCTTTTTTTTTTATTACCATTTTTTCCTTCCTTTTTCTTTGGAAGATCTGCGAAGGGTTTTTCGACAGGAGTATACTTATAAGTTTGTCTTATATATATATATATATATATATATATATATATATGACAAAGCTATTTGAACATGACTAGAGTGTTCAGGTTAATCATTTGCTTTCGTAGCCTATTCTATGTTCAGTTTCTTATGCGACGCTGAGATCCGAACAGACATTCAGTCAGTTAAGTGCCATGCTTTAAACACGCTTGAGCGATCATGTCTCGAAAAAGACATGACTGACTGGGCAAAAGATTATCCCGCAGTAGGTTGCTATTGTTTTCTGCGGTAGACTGGTTGCCAGTCAAGGCTATAGAACCCAGTCTGTTCTGTTATTTAACCCATAACTGGAAGGAAGAGACGGATTAATACCTTTCCCAAGGGTATTTGCGCGTAAGTGAATGCATTGAATTCAACTGGAATTCAAACTCGGCTCCCGAGCCGATAACGAAAAAAGCATTACAAAAGCTAAGTAAATTGCTGAGAAACAGAAGAAAAAAAAAAAAAAAAAAAAAAAAATTAATAGTGCTGCATTGCAATGTGATCCTTTGATGTATCAGTGATTGTTTCACAGTCTCCCCACGGTCGATGAGAAAACCAGAGGTAAAAATATGGTTCTACTGTAGCATACTGAAAATTCGATGGGCGGAACAAGTAAGCAAAAGAGAAGTCTGAAAGAAAATGGTAACAAAAGTACTCTTGAAAATATAGTAGTGAGTGGGCGAAAGATCAGGATAGTATGGTGGGTATGGCAAAGTTTCGTATCTCAAGTCACAGTGTCGTTCTGGCAGAAGTGGCTGAAAATTTGTCGTCAAGCATAACTGGACCTAGTCCAGCACTTAGTTAAGTGCCATACGTGATACACGCTTTAGGCGATCATATCTCGAAAGAGACACGACTGACAGAGCAGAAGATTATCCCGCAGTAGGTTGCCATTATTTTTTGCGGTAGACTGGTTGCCAACCAAGGCTATAGAACCTAATATGTCTTGTTATTTAACCCATAATTGGAGGGAAGAGATGGATTAATACCTTTCCCAAGGGTATTTGCGCGTAAGTGAATGCAAGGAATTCAACTGAAATTCAAACTCGGCTCTCCGATTATTCGTTCCGAATCGATATTCACTGCACTTCAACGCAGTACTGGTCGCATTTATCTTAAGTGAGTGTTAATTTCATTCGGTTGCTGACAGTAAATTTCGTCAGTGTTACTCCAGAAAGCTTTAATAGATACCGCCAACGGCGAACAACGAGGGAATTACCATAATCTTCTCGTGTCGCAATTTCAAAAAGAGAGAGCTGAAATACATTTGATACATAATAAAGAAAGAAAGCTTCGAAAACTTTTACCCTCCTGAGCCATATTGAGGGCATGAGAGAGAAAGATAAGGAAGGCAGCGATTTGCTTACACGAGGAGCTTGTAGAAATCAATAGTATAAATCAATAGCAGAACAAAAGACGGGGGCATTAGCAAAGATAGAAAACTGCTGATGTTTATAAGAAATTGAAAATCGTGGCGAGCCATGATCATACCGATTACTCATTCTCCCTTTTTTTTAGTATCCCTCAGCTAAGTGCCATACGTGATAACATCTCACTCAATAAGGCCTGACACATAGATAGGGCCACTAATAAAAAAAACCCCACATGATTTTTATGAAGTACTAACCTTCAAATGGCACGTGACAAAATTTGGGCCCAATCTGATTATTAGTTCACAAATTGCAGTTATTTAAGTGACGCTACTGTTGCAGATTTTCAAAACAATGAAAAGATCTGAATTTCGTATGTTGATAAAGCATTGCTTTCTGATAGGAAAAATACTGTTCAAGCAAAGTAATCGCTTTATAAGAGTTATTCGAACTCTGTTCCGTCGGAAACAACGGTTAATAGGTCGTATGCTGACTTTAAAAGATTGCTCACAGTTGATCAAAAACAACAACGCGTCGACGTTGTTTGCAAATGTTTCAACGCAACAAGGAGTTTTTGATTAAATATGTGACAATGGATGAAACATGGATTCACCACGTCACTCTGGAGTCAAATCGGCAGTCAGCTGAGTGAACAGCAGCAGATGAAATGTGACCAAAGAAATGAAAAAGAAAAAAAATGATCTTTCACCAAGACAATGTGAGATACGGCTCTGGAATTCGCCACTCTTTACTCGGATATAACGGAGGAGGAGAAAACAATAATAATGAGTGCCAAGACATCTGTGCTCATCCACAAAGAAGAACAGTGGAAAAAAATTAATTCCAACGAGAACAATTTTGATATTACGATTGGTTCAATGGATTCTGCAGAATCTTCAAATCTGGTCGGATTATTAATATTATATAATCTCACAACCTATAAGGAAGTAAACACTAAAGACATTGGACTTTATAGAGATGATGGACTTATAGTAATAAGAAATACCACAAACTTCAAAATAGATAGGGTTAGAAAAATGATACACAAGCAATTTAAAAATCTCAATTTAAAAGTAACAGTTAAAGCTAAGATAAAAAAAAGTAGATTTCCTCGATGTAACTTTGGATCTAGAGAAAAATATACACCAGCTATACAAAAAACCAAACACAAACCCTTTATACATCCACCCAAAATCTAACCACCCTCCGTCTATCTTCAAGCATACACCCTCATCAATAGGATACAGAATTAGTAGAAACTCGGCTAATGAGGAAGTGTTCAATAAACATCGTGATTTTTATAATACTGCATTGAAAAATAGTGGATACATAAACCCAAATATTAAATATGTAAACAAGAAAAGCAACCCTCGAAGAAAAAATAGGAATAGGAAAATCATCTGGTACACGCCCCCTTACAACCAGATGACTAATGGTAGGTTGGGAAGAAAATTCCTCGAGTTATTTAGGAAACACTTCCCGGAGAAAAATCCACTAAGTAAGATCTTTAATAATAACGCTATAAAATTAAGTTACAGTTGTATGAATAATCTAGAAAAAATTATTAAAAAAAACACAATAATAATATTTCTAAAAAATTCAACAAAACCAGTAAAAATAACAATTTAGACAAGAAAAAATGTAATTGCAAAAAACCCCATAAACTGTCCGCTAGAAAATAGGTGTTTAACGGAATCGATAATCTATCAAAGCGAAATATCGACGAAGGAAAACCCAAACAATATAAAACTTTATATAGAGAGTACTAAAAACACTCTAAAGCAGAGAATTTACCAGCATCCCTCTTCATTTAATAAAATACAGAAATAGAACATCCCTATCGAGATATCATTGGTACTTAAAAGGAAACAAAAAAAAAAAAAAAAAAAAACCCACCCAAAATAAAGTGGAAAATCCTAAAAGAAGCTAAAACATGTCAGTCCTTAAATGAACCACGTTCATTATGCTTATATGAAAAACTATTTATTATTAGAGCCCTTAAAAATAAAAATTCATTAAATAAACGCAACGAAATTAATGTCATATGTAGACATTGTAAATTATTCACATTAGAAAATGGATAAAACCTAAATTAAATAACATGCATATGACTAACAAGTACACAAGAATAATAATCACTGCCGAATTAGGTAAAAATAAAAATGAAAATAAAATAAAAATAAAGCCAAAAATAGAATAAGTTAGGTTTTTTAAAAAAATAAATCCCCCTTTTGTATCAGGATAATAAACTTTACAGCAAATGGATAGACGGAGCAAAAAAAAAAAATCAGTTTAAGGTTTTTTTGGAAAAAATTTTTTCTTTAACAAATAGACTAAAGAGGACGAGAAAGGAGATTGGTACTACTAAAAAGGAATATCACATCAAATGTAATAAACTGAAGGGAAAATGATAATATCAGATAAATAGAAGGGAAAACATTAAGGAAGGAAAACAGACAAGTAAAAAATAGGGTCAAGGAAAAAGAATAAAAGAGGAGGAAAAAGTTGGTTAGCACAGAAATTCTTTGGGGTCAAACCCCAAAGTGAACCTCCATTCTGATTAGCCACACACACACACACACACACACACACACACACACACACACACACACAGTAAACCGTCATTTAAATGTAAATCATCTGCACAACCACACCAACATTGCCTGATGATGAGAATTAATCTCGAAACATAGAAATTTCCATGTCGCAATGTAAAATTGAAATAATCATATAATTATATTATATTATATTATATTATATTATATATATATATATATATATATATATATATATATATATATAAATTGAGGCAGCATCAAACACATTTTGTTAAATATAACAGTCAATGAATTTCTATTATGTTTAATTATGAGCCCTTCTAAATATCGTATTATGGCTTTAATTCCTGGTGAAAATACAGGCATAAATTGTCCAAGATTTATATTGGATGTCTTTGTTAACGTCCCTACAACCAGTCTGATGATGGCTCACGTGAGCCGACAGCTTAGAACCAGCACAATAAAAAATATGCAAACTTCGAGCTAGTCAATGTACAAACACTGTGGAAAATCTGTAAACAAACACTGGTATGAACACCACACAGCTCCGGTTACAGAAATAGATGTCACCATTCTATGGGATTACATCATCTACACAGACAACCATCGACGGCTTCTTAATTTAACTCACAAGGCTTGGGTCAACCATTAGGATAGTTTTCAGGCACTTTTCAAAAATTCCGCACGCTGGATAGCCTCTTCCAGACCGATAATATCAAGAAGTCAACTTCCTGACAAATCGGTTATGGTCAGATTTGAAACCGAGCTTCATGGTCAGAATGTAAATGTTTTAACCACTCGTCCCTGCGTATACTTTGAATATATGCTTTTTAGCCGCGCTGTAGGGCGTCGTTAGTGATGTTATGAATTGGATCATTGGGCAGTTTCGGGTCTTTCAAACATCATACACCTCTCACCAAATTGACCTAATCAGAGCTGATCAGTCTCTGATGCGCCCCACTTCTAAATTAACAGCCTGCAGACACTGAC
Organism: Ascarosepion bandense; assembly: GCA_037127315.1. NCBI lineage: Eukaryota > Metazoa > Mollusca > Cephalopoda > Sepiida > Sepiidae > Ascarosepion > Ascarosepion bandense. The sequence goes on along the minus strand of JBBBDQ010028517.1, from coordinate 57,988 downwards.
TTATATTAGGCAACCCATACTTCTCTCACGCATTTGATTAGAAGTTGACCAACAGCTAATCGCATGTCTGAGCTGAAGTCATGCCAAGTTTTTTGTCGACGGCCGTAGGCCAGTTGATCTTTCTCCGAAATGTCTCAGATGGTAATTCGGTGGAAACCTTTGCCTTGTCTTAGAAGAACTGGGCTCTGCGGTGAGCTTCCCGACCCTGGATTTTCTGCGTCTCATCAGAAAGATTTTCCGTGTGCTGCTTCTGGCTAGTTTCCATTTTTGACATTTCATTTTGGCTTGATGGATTTTCAGGCCGCGTATATTCTTGCATTTTTCCTGTAAGAGAAAGTCATGATCATTGTCCGTATTTATAGTTTGGTTCGACTACGTTTGGTCCGTCCTAGTAGGGATCTCATTCTCCCCGCCTCTCGGGATCCCTTAGAGGTGTTTATTATTTTGTGTGTCTGTAGCAAAAGGTTCATCTGCATGCCGAGTTGCTAACCCAGGAATGATTTAATGTGTGGCATCTCCTCACCATCAATAGACTTTACAATTTGTCATCTAGTCTATTCATAGTAATCATCCGGCCTTTCATAAATAATAATAATAATATTCAACAATGAAAGAAGGCAGTAAATACAAACAAGGTTTACATTTAGTAGATTCTGTAGAAAAGCAAAACAGAAGCCAAGAACCGACTATTGCAGCAAAAAATATGTAAAAGAAATCCAAGGATAAAGCTCTTGAACAGATTAAACAACGCTGGCAAGACAAACCTCTGCATGGTCAATATCCAGAACGTGCCAATAAATCCATTGTTGATAAATTTTATACTCGTTGATGGTTACGTGCATCTGTATTAAAGTCTGAGACTGAAGGCTTTATTCTTGCAGCGCAAGACCAAAGTCTTTCCATAATGAACTTTCAGGCAAATATTATACATAATAATGTGGATCCAAAACGCAGGTTCTGTGATAAACACCAAGAAAAAATATACCATCTAATCTCAGGATGTTCTGTACTTGCCCCAAATGAACATAAAAATCGTCACGATAGAGTTGGGCAATATTTACATTGGACAATGTACAAACACTATGGAAAATCTGTAAACAAACACTGGTATGAACACCACACAGCTCCGGTTACAGAAATAGAAGATGTCACCATTCTATGGGATTACACCATCTACACAGATAGAAAAATTGAAACAAATAGGCCGGACATTATTGTTAAAAACCAGAAAGAAAAAAAAACTTGCCTATTAATTGATATTGCTTGTTCCAACGGGTTGTAACATAGCAACAAAGGAATTCGAAAAGCTGTCAAAATATGAAGACCTGGAAACTGAAATAGAAAAAATATGGAAATTGGAAACAAGAATGGTGCCAGTGATAGTAGGTGCACTTGGAATGATAAAAAATGGAACAAAACAACACATTGAAAGAATCCCTGGAAACCTCAGATTAAGAGATATACAAAAAATTGTCTTGTTAAGTACAGCCCACACACTAAGAAGAAATTTGTCTATGTAACGCAAGGAATGATAGGGGAGATATAATAAAAGCCATGAAATGGAGCCATAAGAACACGCCACGACCTGCCTTAGGTTTTTCCGCAGACTTGGTAGGTAGTGCGATCATAGCAGGAATAGGAAATATAATGAAAAATGCCAACATAATACTAATAGTCGAGAGATAGTAAGATGCATAAATATTTAATTGGAGTAGATAGATCTATCTATCGTCCGGTTCACACTCCACCCACGTCTATTGAACAGGTTAAGAGGCTCATCCCTTGTTCCTTGTTTAGGATGTGGTTTCCGGCTTTCTCTTTTCCAATCTTTCCACTATTACGTAGCCCCTTGTACATCAGTGGCGTTACCGCCTTGCTCGGGGTGATACGATTAAAAAAAATGTATTATAAAGAAGACATAATTATGTTGACGCACAGTTTAATTGAAATATTATCAAAGTGTAGATGTAGCTAATAAGCATCAACCAATTGGCAAGTAGAAGTAGCAATTCGTCTGACATTTAAAATAAGAATGAAAGAAGAGAAATAGATTGAACAAACTGAAACTAACTTATTGAGAGAAAGGGAGAAACATGTAATGGAACGAAAGGAAAGAAAAGGTGACCGAGATAGATCAATTAAGAGAAAGACAAATCGACATTAAGGGTGTGTGTGTGTGTGTGTGTGTGTGTGTGTGTTTATGAGAGAGAGAGAGAGAGGGAGGGAGGGAGGGAGAGGGAGAGAAAGCGAGAGAGAGAAATAGTGTGAGATTGTGTAAAAAAGGAAAGAAAAGGTGACCGAGATAGATCAATTAAGAGAAAGACAAATCGACATTAAGGGTGTGTGTGTGTGTGTGTGTGTGTGTGTGTGTGTTTATGAGAGAGAAAGAGAGAGAGAGGGAGGGAGAGGGAGAGAGAGAAAGCGAGAGAGAGAAATAGTGTGAGATTGTGTAAAAAAGGAAAGAAAAGGTGACCGAGATAGATCAATTAAGAGAAAGACAAATCGACATTGGGTGGGTGTGTGTGTGTGTGTGTGTGTGTGTGTGTGTGTGTGTGTGTGTTTATGAGAGAGAAAGAGAGAGAGGGGGAGGGAGGGAGGGAGGGAGAGAGAGCGAGAGAGAGAAATTGTGTGAGATTGTGTAAAAAAGGAAAGAAAAGGTGACCGAGATAGATCAATTAAGAGAAAGACAAATCGACATTAAGGGTGTGTGTGTGTGTGTGTGTGTGTGTGTGTGTGTGTGTGTGTGTGTGTTTATGAGAGAGAAAGAGAGAGAGAGGGAGGGAGAGGGAGAGAGAGAAAGCGAGAGAGAGAAATTGTGTGAGATTGTGTAAAAAAGGAAAGAAAAGGTGACCGAGATAGATCAATTAAGAGAAAGACAAATCGACATTAAGGGTGTGTGTGTGTGTGTGTGTGTGTGTGTGTTTATGAGAGAGAAAGAGAGAGAAAGAGAAAGAGAGAGAGAGGGAGAGGCATAGAGAGAAAGAGAGAGAGAGAAATGGTGTGAGATTGTGTAAAAAAGGAAAGAAAAGGTGACCGAGATAGATCAATTAAGAGAAAGACAAATCGACATTAAGGGTGTGTGTGTGTGTTTATGAGAGAGAAAGAGAGAGAAAGAGAAAGAGAGAGAGAGAGGGAGAGGGAGAGAGAGAGAGAGGGAGAGAAATGGTGTGAGATTGTGTAAAAAAGGAAAGAAAAGGTGACCGAGATAGATCAATTAAGAGAAAGACAAATAGACATTAAGGGTGTGTGTGTGTGTGTGTGTGTGTGTGTGTTTTGAGAGAGAAAGAGAGAGAGAGGGAGGGAGGGAGAGGGAGAGAGAGAGAGAGAGAGAGAGAGAGAGAGAGAGACATGGTGTGAGATTGTGTAAAAAAATGAAAACCGACAAGAAAATGATATAGAGAGGGGGGGGGGGGCGGAAAAAGAGAGAGAAAACGAGAAAGAGATATAAGAAGAAATATAGAATGCAAGAAAAATATTTAAAAGACAATAAACGAATTAAATATTGATTTTAAACCTTTCACCTCAACGCCATCACGAGTTTTTACTTTGATAGCAGCAATATAATTTCAAAGGAAAAACATTCAACAATACTGGTAGGTTATTTTCTAAAATTCTCCCTCTCTTTTTAACTGCAAGACAAAATCCGTTTTGTCTATAATGTATGGAACATTCCAGAAAACCTTTTAGTCTTTCCTCTACTTAGACAAAAATGTAATCAAATAAAAATGAAAGCTTTAAATTGACATTTTTTAAAACTGATGGATTTATCTATTTATTCACTAACGTAATTATTTCAAGAGAGTTCTGAAAAGAAGCTTAAAAAAATCCCGGTTAAACTGATTTATTTTCGCTTCCATTCGAGGTTATGTCTATAATGCATTTTAAAGAGGATGAAGGGTAATCGCACGTCATGAAATTTATCATCCCAAACCTCATTTTTACCCTTACATGCTCACAGAAACCAAAGCTTTCCTTGTCGGTGACTAATTCATATCTCTACTAACAACCGCTCTCTAACAGACGAAACGTCGGGACCCTCTCACTGCTCTTCCATGGAAAGTTCTCAGACGAACTATATTCCTGAGTTCCACCAGTTCGAATCAAACTCATCACGTTACGCAAATTGTTATGAACAACCTCCGCATCCCGTTGGTGATTAATACGTTCCACTACAGCAGCTTCTTTCCGTGAATTGCGACTCTGTGGAACAGAATCCTAGGTGGATGGCTTCTCGATCACTTGTTTAAGTTTAGGGCTAACCGTTATCTTCCACACATATCCGTATAAACTGTGAAGCCTATACTTTAGCACACTACCCTGAGAGGCTTGTGCACCTCGCCGTGGTGTAATGGTTAACAATCTTGTCTCGCTTAAACAAGTTACAACTGAATAGTGACTTCGTTTCTCACTGGGTACCCCACACGTCCGTCTTGTGCCAAATCTAAGCGACGCTTAGAAAATCAACTACCATGAGTGGCTTGCGTGCTTTGTACAAAGCAAACTTCACTGAAAAATAAAAAAAAAAGTATTTAAATGCAATATATACACTACCGGCCATAATTATTAGGCCACCCCAGTGTTTTAAAAAATGATGTATTTCATACTATTTTAGTACTTATTGCTAAGTGAATAATTGTAAATAGAAAAACATGTGCATCAAATCAATTTATAAATATTTAATAATGACCTACATTACAGTTTCATTAATGAAAGAATGAAGAAAATTTACGGTGATTCGGACGACTTCATCTTTGCTTCCTTGCCTTGTAAAATTTTGCAAAAGAACAATAACAAAAGAAGCATTCTATTTTCATTTTGTAATTATCCACTTGGCAATAAATACTAAAAATTATGGGCGGTAGCATATATATATATATATATATATATATATATATATATGTATTAGGTACCCTACCGCATTTTCGATATCTAACATTTAAACTGAATTTTTAAAAATGAAAAAGTTTTCTTTAAACTTTTTTTAGTTTTACTTTAAAGCTAAATGGTTAAATTTACAATTTCCAGTGAGCAAAATACTTTCTGGCTTATTTCAAACAGAAATTATATTGATTGGAATATGAAAGTTTGATTTTTTTCTTTTCGACTTTTGAATTTTGCAGACATCATTTTTGTAAACAAAAGTTAATTCTAGGTTTTAAAATCTTGCAAAAATAAAATATACATCTGTGACATATTATGTTTAGAAAATTAGCAAATATTTTGTTAAATTAATCTGATTTACACAAATATTACTTATTTATAGCGGGAAATTTAGAATAAAACTATTTCTTATTCACAGATTTAAACATTTGGACCTGTCCGAGCCGTAAATCAAGAATTTGTTGACAGATTCTTGATTAGAGATAAAGTGTATGGCGTTTATAAGAAATAAAATTGTACAAATTTATTTCGGGTAAGGGAGGAAACTCTGACCTTTTAATTTTCACATAGACGTTACCATACAAAAAAAAAGTAAACAAACTTCAAATGCACAACAAAATTAAATTATTTTAAAAATATGGAATCTAAACAATTTTTATTAAACTTTTCAATATTCGAGAAGTAATGTAATCATCAATTTTTTAAAAATCTAACTGCAACAGTTCTTTAAAATTTTTAAAAATATTTTTAAAACTTTATAAATTATTATAATAACAAAAAAAATATTCTTTTAAAATTTCATTAGTAATCGAAAAAATATTTTTTCTTCAGACTATAATGTCCTTAATTTTTATTATTTATTCAAGTAATTAAAAACTTATCAAATTAAATAATATTAGCGTTTTAATGCTTTTTTTATTTTAATCTTCAGAGCAGATTTCCGGATACAGAGGCAAATTTAAAAGACAAATGGACGATTTATATTCCCCAATGAGTTCTGCGTTTAACTAATAAAATTATAGACAGCAACACATTAAAATTTATTAAAATTTCATGGATTTACGTGGAAGTGGGTAACAGACGTAAAAAAATATATTTTTACCAAGACTTTTAAAAAATAATCTTTTCAAAATAATTTCATTTATTTGTGAATGAGTAGTGAAAGTCATTAAAATTTGACAATTATTTAATTTTTGTGAGAATTTCCAAATTAATGTGTTTGTCACCTGGAAAAAAAGTGGGTGATGGCATCATTACGTTTTCCATTGTAAACAGTCGTGAACATTTTGGCTAATCGTTAACTCAAAAGTTTCTGCCAAAATTTAGAACATGTTAGATGGGATTCAATTTTTTTTTTTAATAATCTAAAATTACTTTGATCTTTCTTCTAAATAATAATATAAACATTTTGATGGAAAAAGTTCGTTTTTATTAAGTTTGGGACCTTTGTTATTCATACTATGCTCATTTTTTAGCGATTTGATATATATATATATATATATATATAATCTACAATTAAGGCCGTGTTCAATGTTTCGGCTAAGATGTGTCATCGTCAGAGTTGTTTACAAGTAAAGTAATTTAATAAAGAATGAAACTACTTTCAGTAGCATATTTTTTCCCAAGTTATAGAGGCCCTAATCTCTAAACTGGTTAATCACCTCACACATCGCAAGCTCTTTCAGATAAGTAATATGACTTCTCTAGATCCAAGTTTCTTATCTATCATATAATAATTGTTCTTATCCCTCTCTTCGGTAGTTCGCACTAATGTTATACTCTGCCAATGTGTAAGCATTTTGTTTGAATCACGAGGAAAGACAAAAGCACTATTAGAGAAGATAGTCGGTTTGTGTGTATTTGTATCTTCTCGGAGTGTAGTTGATAGACAAATTAATGACCACTCGAATCTGTTCTCCCAGCTGCTTCTCGTAGAACCCGGAACACTGCTTTACTAGGGACTCCGTTTCCTGCGCACCGTAAGCAAACCGCTGTCTCCCGAACACCGGTGTAGCCTTCACAAATCGCCAAAACCAAACTGCCTCCGAAACAGAAGTTGGCTCTTTTTATGTGTTTTTGGTCTCGAGCGAGAAACCGTAAGTTCTCGCTTCTGAAAAGCCTCGATTTCACCAATAACGCATGTGCCGTGTCATTCCAAAAACTGTTTTGCATGAGCTTGCCTCGTGGTTTCATGACGTCTACGAACGCACGTGCAGACAAACCGCCTTCTCTTGCTTCGGCGAGGTAAGTTTCCACTACAGGATAAAGGAGAGGTAGATTTGTTTAACTTCTCCGTCATATACCTAAAAAAATAATGGAATATTCTGTTTTGATCGTCTGAGAAGACAAAACATATTAAAGACGCTACTTGGTTTCAGTGAGAAAAGGAAAACAAAGAAGGGAAGATAGAAGTGTTTAACGTTTTTTAGTGAAATGAAAACGTTTTCAAAGTTTAAAATGTTTGCACTTTTATTCACTTCTTAAGATATTGATCTTTTCGCCAGTCTCGTACTGCACTTAAATTCTAGGTACCACAGCGGAGAGTTCATCCGAACAATTGCTATAAAAGTATTTATATTCCTCTTCATCACAAGTTGAATGATTATGGTACTTCTCGGCGAATTTTTAAACTGATTCAATCATTTTTATCAAATCGTGCAATGAAGGATGACTGGAATGGTCACTCTTCTAGATCTTTCTGTACACAAGATCTCTATCCTTGGGACTACGTTGTTCCTAATTTACATGAACAACGTTCATCACGTCTCAACTAGGTATCTATGCTGATGACACAACTATTCACTCCTGTCTTAGTAAGTCTGATCAGTTCGATGAGGTTAAATTTGCAGGTGATTTCAAGAGTGACTTAAAATTAACTGTGAACTGGGGTAAGAAATGGCCAGTTAATTTTAACGATTCGAAAACGAAACTGCTTTTTATTGAGAGGTCTCTATCTGCCTTCCATCAGTATCGCTGATTCTAACCCCAGGGCGAGTGATTTTCTGTATCTTCTTAGGCTAACATTCTCGGCTGACACAAAGTGGAAAGATTATAGTGAATTAGTTGCTAGGTCAGTAGCTAAAAATGTTGGTTCACTGTGTGGTGTCAGATAATTTTTCTCATCCAGAATCTATCTTGCATATTTATATATCTATCTTTTGTCTATGATTTGAATATTGCTGCCACATATTGCCCAGTGCGTTTGCTGTATATTTAGAGATTATTGATAACATTCAAAGAAGAATCAGCAATGTTAATGGTTGAGACCTGGTATCTCAGCTTCAGTCACTTTCCCACCGCCGTAACTTAGCTTCTCTGTGCCTTTTCTATAAATAGTTTTATGGCAATTGTTTGGATGAACTCTTCTCTATAGTACCTATATTTTATGAATTTAAGTGCAGTACTGTGGGATAATCTTCTGCTCAGTCAGTCATGTCTCTTTCGAGACATGATCGCTCAAGTGGGTATCACGTATGGCACTCAACTGACTGACTTAAAGCACTTTTTACTTTATTAAATTAATTGACATGCACACTCCTTTGATGCTGATTTATGTGAGTCGAAAGATCGGACGCGTCCTTGATATGTGTTTTTTTTTTAATTAAACACTTGTGTGAGTACTGAAGTGTAAAAAAAATCAGGTTTTGGCGGCAAGGTCTCATCAATTCACAGTTAAATTGGCTAGATGTAATCATAAGTTTTTTGCTAAAAGTTTCTTTTCTCGCACTTCTCGCTTGTGAAAATCTCTTCTGGCTCCATACTTTCCAGTCAACTTTGACCTTCAAAAATGTAAATGCAATCTACTGTGATACTGATGACTCTTCTATTGTTCTTACACCTTAAAAAATGTTTCGTCTTTAATTTTATTCTCAGTAACAACTTGTTTGTGTAGCTTTTTCGTCTTGCCTGGAGTGAAAAAAACAAAACAAAATTAAATAGATTTTGAAAGCTTGTGCAGGGCCGCTTACTTTCAGATTGAGGTTGATTGCATTCTTTGAAATTTATCGGCCAAAACCTGACTTTTTTACACTTCAGTACTCACACAAGTGTTTAATTTAAAAAAAACACACATATCAAGGATGCGTCCGATCTTTCGACTCACATAAATCAGCATCAAAGGAGTGTGCATGTCAATTAATTTAATAAAGTAAAAAGTGTTTTAAGTCAGTCAGTTGAGTGCCATACGTGATACCCACTTGAGCGATCATGTCTCGAAAGAGACATGACTGACTGAGCAGAAGATTATCCCACAGTAGGTTGCCTTTTACTTTCTGCGGGAGACTGGTTGCCAGCCAAGGCTACAGAACCCAATCTGTCCTATTATTTAACCCATAACTGGATGGGAGAGATGGATTAATACTTTTCCCAAGGGTATTTGTGCGTAAGTGAATTCAATGAATTCAACTGGAATTCGAACTTGATTTCCCGATTTTTCGTTCCGAGCAGAGATTCACTGCACCACAACGCACTCCGTTAAGTAGTGCATTTTAAAATGTTGTAACACTTTTTAAATAGAATCGGGTAGATATTTGTTTAATTACTTTTTAATAAATAACTTGGTAATGAATACAAGATGTAAAATTTATATAGATATATAAATTTATATAGATATATAAATTTATATAGATATATATTTATATAGATATATATTATATATCAAACAACAATTGCATAAAAAATCAACAACACATTGATCCATGTTAGTTTCATAAAATAAAAATGTTGCGTTACCTACCGTATACATTTCCTTTTACGAGTTTAGGATATTTAGCTTTCTTTTATTCAAAATTTAAACACATCATCACTTTATTTCTGTTTCTAAATACAGGTTACTAAATCAAATTTCTGTGCATGGCTTCATAAAGTTCAACCTGTTGACTTAAAACATTTTCCTTTTGTCATTCTTCATATATATATACACTAACCTCCTGCACAACAGTGTCATTAAAATACCTTGCTTGGGTAGGCAGTAGGTTGCCATTGCTTTCTGCAGAAAAACTGGTTGCCGACCAAGGCTATAGAACCCCATCTGTTCTATTATTTAACCCATAACTGGAGGGAATAGACGGATTAAAACCTTTCCCAAGGGTATTTGCGCGTAAGTGAATGCAAGGAATTCAACTGGAATTCGAATTCCGAGCTGATATCCACTGCGCCACAACGCACATCCCCAGAGAATATATTCCTAAATTTCTAGGAATTTCTTTCTTTTATGTGCCATGTCCCATCAGGACGTACCGATTATGGCATTCTACGTCTCTCTACCCTTGGTATCTCTTAGCACGCTTTTTCCTGTTACCCTACCCAAACCCTGCTCTACCATCCACCTACCAAGACCCTTCAAATATGTTATCTGCTGCTTTTCTCTGTCTCTCTTTCCCTCTATCTGACCTGTGAGTTTCAGAGTTTCCAAGCTTTCCTTCCTCATCACATGTCCCAAGAACTTCAGCTGTCTTTTTCTGATGCTCGGTATTATTTTTTTCGTTTCCATCCTTTCCAAAACCTCATCATTGCTCACATGCTTGACCCATCATATCCACAGCATCCTTCTGTAGAACCACATTTCAGTTGCTTCAAAATTTTCCTTCATCTTCGATGATATTGTCTAGCATTCACTGCCATATTGAAAAATTGACACCACATAGCAATGCAGAATTCTTTTCTTTGTTTCTAGTGAAAGTTTCGTGTCTCTTAATACTCTGCTTAGCTTCGTTAATGCGTCTTTGGCTATTCCGATTCACTTTCGGATCTCAATGTCGCACTTTCCGTCTTCAGTTAAAACACTTCCCAGATACTTAAATTTTTCTACTTGCTTGATTTTAGTATCCCCAACCTGTCATTGGCATTTTGGGCTCCTCTGTTTTCTGATTACCATGCATTCGGTTTTCTTGTAGTTTATTTGTAGTCCTTTCTTCTGACTTTCTTCATCAAATTTTTAGGAGGTTTTCTTTCCGTGTCAGATATCAGCATTGTATCATCTGCGCATCTTATGTTGTTCAGATTGTAATCGCCAATGTAGTGAGTACTACAAGATTATACACAAAAGGCGCTCGAGTCTTCAGTTATATATTACAGATAAATAATTAATAGAAAAGATTAGCAATATCATCACATTGTCAGCACATCAACACGGCTACTTCTTCTTCAAGTGCCGTGTCCCTTTAGGATGTAGGCGATCATGGACTTCCACTTGGCTCTGTTTCTTGTCGCTCTCAAAATTCTTCCATTTGGTATCTATCCCAAACCCCACTCCGTTATCCATTTGTTCGGGCCTATCAGGTAGGTCTCGCGCTGCTTTCCCCAGTCTCTCTCTCCCTCTATCCGTCTTATGAATATTAAAATCTCCAGACTCTCCTTCCTCATTACATGTTCCATCAATCTCATCTCTCTCTTCCTTATACTGAGTATGAGTTTTCTCCTCTTTTCCATCCTCTCCAACACCTCGTTGTTAGTCATGTGCTCAGTCCATCCTCAGCAACCTTCTGTATAACCACATGTCTGCTGCCTCAAGCCTCTCCTTCATCCTTGAGGAGATTGTCCAACATTCAGTGCCATACAGAAGGACAGATATCACATGGCAGTCCATCCCTCTCTTCTTTGTTGCCAATGAGATTTTCCTGTCTTTCAGTACTCTGGTTAGCTTTTGAAATGCGACCTTGACCATGCCAATGCGTGTTTAGATCTTAACGCGGTTAATATCGTGCTAAAAATACAGCTACTCTCGAGTTAAAAAATGCATTTTCATCAAATTTTAAACTTGAAGTAAATAATAGTTGTTTCAAATCAGATTAGTTATACTTAAATTCAACTAATATTCCTTAAATAAAGTTTCAGAAAGTATATTTTATTGTTGGAAGATTTTTAATAAAAAGAATTACATTGCGATAAAACCTAAAAGACGAGTAAAAAGGGGCGTTAATAAACTATTTTAGTAGAAAGAATGAAAAACTCCATTTATGTAATTTATATTGGAGTAAACTATTTTTCTTATTGAAAATATCAAATTTGATCTATCAACTTGAAATTAAAACTAAAATAAAAATTTTAAGAAAGATTTTTCATTCTTAAAAATTCATTTTAAACTTTACGTTGTAGTAGTAGGGACGATCAGCCATGTCTGGTACAAGACCAATTCAAAAACACAACTGACGCTACCCACAACTTAGGATTATTCAGAATTATCAGAAGGTTATCAGTAAGTGGATTTGTGGAAGGAGAAAGTATGCCTTTTGTATGTTTAAATAAAAATTTATTAACAGAATAATATGAATTGGTAGAAGTAAACGTTCAATGAGAAACAGTAGTAAGGAGTTAAGGTTATCAAGAATTCGTAGTAGTAACTTTTGTGTATGTATTATGAGGAATGTCTTTGAAGTAATCGCTCAGTCTTGTTCCGTTCGTTTATCAGGTATAAGAAAAATAACTTTTTCGAGTATCAAGATTTATTGGGATTAGTTTTTTTTAAGGGCAGGGTCCCCAAGTCCTACCCTTGTTATTTAACCCATAACTGGAGGGAAGGAACGGACAAGAGTACCAGTGCTTAAGTGAATGCAGGGTATTCAACTGGAATTCGAACTCGGCTCACCAATTTCTCTTTCTGAGCCGATATCCACTGCACCACAACGCACATCCGTCACTAAACGCTTACAGCACCCGGTATTCCCATCTAAGTACTGACCAGTCTCAAAGTTGCTTAACTTCGGTGATCGAGCGAGAACCGGTGTATTCAACGTGATAGGCCGTAAGCCAAGTATAAGAAGAGGCAGACGGGTTAGGGAAAAGGATAGAGATAATAACGATCGCTTGACATTTGTCAGGGGACATGTTAAGACGCTCGTCTTCTCTCTTGTGTCAGGCGAACTTGCCAGTCTTTTATTCTGTTTGTGGAACTTGACTAGGTCATTTGGGAATTCACTCCCGGATGTGGTTCAGGCGTTTCCATTGGACGACGAACAAACTAGAGAGAGGGCTCGCGAAATGGTCTGTAAAAGAATTTGATTCTGAGAATTGAAGATTATTTGAATTTTGTTTTTAAATGATTCCTAGTTTTCTATTGGCCAAAAAACATTTCACGTGTGTGCTCAGCAAAGTTTGTAAATTCGAGTCTTTTTAATTTCTAACAAAATCAATGAATCAGTGCTTAGCATTTGAATTTTAAATCTAGATATTGTTTTGTTCACTACAATACCTAGTTTTATTGTGTCCCAATATTATTATATACATTGTTATAATAGTTACACAAAATTATCTTGGCTATCGTGGGCCTTCGGAAAACGGAATGTCAAAAAGAAAGCTTTTCATTAACACCGCTGTTATTATAAGTCCCTTCATTACTCAGCAAAATTTAACGTTTAAAAAATGATGATTTTTATAGGTACCTCCAATATTTCGGCATAAATTTTCGATACCTAAGTTTAAAATAAAATTTTTAAAGTAAAAAATAATTCTTGAAGAATTTATTTTAGATTTAATAAAAGGCTTAATGATTAAATTTATTATTTCCATTAAATAAAAAATTCTGGTGTATTTCAGAAAAAAATTATATCTATTGGAATGTCACATTTAATTTTGATTTCTTAACATTTTCTTAAATGCGGCCATTTTCTTAATTTTTAAAAATTTGTAAACAAACAAAAATTCATCGATTTGAAAAATATTTCAAAAGATTTCTGACACTTTATTTTGAAAAATATTTCAAAAGATTTCTGACACTTTATTTTAGTAAAATTTGAAAATTGAAAGTTAAATTAATCTGATTTAAAAAAAATATTACTTACTCATAGCATAAAAAGTAATATACAACCAATTATTAACGACTGGTCATGTTCAACTGATCGAAAGTTTGCCGGACTGTTGAATGACGAAGCGATGACAGCTTCTACGCATGACCATGCAATTTCCATAATCTAAATCTAAAGCAAAGGACAAAAATCTTAAATTGTGTAACCTTTTCATAATAATGGAAATTTTAGTCAACCATACATGAAAATAAGGAACGTATTAAGTAAATAAAAATTATTATAAAAATAGAATTGCGTAACTACGTTTAATAATCTTTGCAATTTTGGACTCGTAAATTTCATTTCCACTTAATTATTATATAACCACCGCAATACAGAATTTTACACGATTTTAAACTATTATAAATTGTTATAATCAAAGTGTAAAGAAATTGAAAAAATTCTTGTAAAAATTCAGCTCCTTCTCTAACATTTAACATTGAATTTTTTGCTCGTTTTTTTTTTATAAATTCACTTTCATCTTGTGTTTAAGTTTTATTATAGTTTTAAAACCCGGTTCACACTCCACCCACGTCTATTGTACAGGTGTAGAGGCTCATCCCTTGTTCCCTGTTTAGGATGTGGTTTCCGGCTTTCTCTTTTCCAATCTTTTCACTCTTACGTAGCCCCCTTCACATCAGTGGCGTTACCGCTTTGCTCGGGGTGATATGATAAAAAAAACACACAATAAACATTTACACCCCCCTTACATGTTAATTATTAGATTAAAATTTATTTTTAGACGAGCGCCATCTCCCCCGCCCCGTTTTTGTAAGTTAAGCTTATGTTGTTCTCCTTTGTCCATTTTTCATAATAAAGCCAAGGAATACCTTTGAAAAGTGTTGGCCGAAAGCTTCCTCAGGTTAGGTTATTAAAATGTCGTCTATATATATATATATATATATATATATATATATATAGGTTAATTTTTCTGCATATTAAAGGGTTTTCATTACTCGAGACCCATTAAAACCTCATGGTTGACATACAATCATACATAAAACGAACCTGGATAGCTTATATCACCCGGACAGATTCATCAAACTGGGATGTGCGTTAAGCCCAAATAATGATAGCAATTAAATCATAATAAACATATTCATATTTATTTCCAGAGTCTTCTAAAATCTTTTTTGCATAGTAAAATGTTTTCACAGCCCAACACACATTGAGCTTCGGGGCCTACGCGCCAGCGGGCACACCTACACACACACACACACACACACACACACACACACACACTCTCTCTCTCTCTCTCTCTCTCTCTCTCTGTCTGCCTTTCTTTTACACACACTTATACACACACACATACGCAGACACACACATACACAACTCACGTACGCACTCACTGTTTCTGTATTTCTCTCTGTCACACACACGCACACTCACAGTCACTGTCACTCACACATACATTGTCTTTTTCGTACACACATATTCTCTCTCTAACACACGTACACTCTCTTTCACACACAAACACAAGTACACACGCACTGTTTCTCTCACACAGACATACACACCCTCTCTTACACATAAGTACTCTACTCTCTGTCCTTCTCACACACTGTCCCTTTCACACACACACATATTCTGACCCTCATTCTCTCTCACGCACGCACGCACGCAGGTACGTTCTGAACTGTTTCTCAGTCTCAAGCAGACACACACACTCTCACACACATATTTACTGTCTCTCTCCTATACGCATACATACAGTCTCACTTTCACTACCACACACGTATATACACTCTTTCTCTCATATGTACATACACACAAACACTATCTCTCTCTCACTCACACATACGCGCGCTCTCTCTCACACACACACTCAAGCACACGTAAACTTTCTTTCACATTCACGCACATACTCTCTCTCTCTCTCTCTCTCTTTCTTTAACACACACACACACACACACACACACATGTACACACAAACACACAAGCGCAAAAAGTGATTTCTGATACCTTATACCCGCAGGTTCAGAAAATTTCCAGTCAAACTGCGATGTATGATAAGCCTAGCTATATATATGCGTACACAGGAAGATTTTCCATATGTTAGTCGTTCAAGCACTTAAAACCAATGTTTATATTAACCCTTTCTTATCGAGGAAAAGAAAATACTGGACGAGAACAAGCCGTAGCGCAAAACAGTATACACTGCCATACACACACACACACACACACACACACACACACACACACATATATATATATATATATATATATATATATATATATAAAGGAAAGAAAAAAACTACCAGCCAACGCAGAAACAAAACATACCGTGACCTCATTTCGTGTCAGTCGTCCTAAATAAGTATTTTTAGAATCTGATATCCTACAGCCTGTTAGCCCATGTCGAGTGGAAAAATAGTGTGTAGGTGGTTTAGAAATAAAGAGGAAGTGAAAAGATTTGGCGTAGGTGTCGCGTGGGCGTCGTTGTAAGTCAAACAAACACAGGAAAAAAAAGAATTAAAAAAAGAATTATTAGAAAAGGGAATAAGGTTTCGATCTTGGTATGGAAACCATTGCTGCTGAAAAAAAATTGGTTCATGGTTTCGTGTTAGTCAATTATTTATCTCTAGAAGAATCTATTTGATATATTTATAAAATAAATTTACCGCTCGCACATGCTTTCAATATTGATGTCACATATGGCCCAGTTATATATTTAGAGATTCTTGATAAGATACAAAGAATCAGCAAAATTACTGATCCTGATCTGGTGTCTCGGTTTCAGATTTTCCCGCAGTAGGTTGCCATTGCTTTCTGCGGTAGACTGGTGGCTAGCCAAGGTCATAGAATTCAATTTGTCCTCTTATTTAGCCCATAACTAGGGGGAAGTGACGGATTAATACCTTTCCCAAAGGTATTTGCGCGTAAGTGAATGCAAGAAATTCAACTGGAATTCGAACTCGGCACGCCGATTTGTCGTTCCGAGTCGATATCCGCTGCACCACAACGCGCATCAGTGACATTAAAACTGCCTTGCTTGGGGTGAAATGATTAAAAAAAAAGAAATAAGAGAACAGATTGGGTTCAATTGCCTTGGTTGGCAATCAGTCTACCGCAGAAAGTAATGGAAATCTACAAAGGGAAAATTTTCATTCAAGACATGATCTCCCAAGCGTATATCACGTGGGATACTTAACTGGCTAGCTGAGTGTATTGAATGACTTGGGTATGATGATAAACTACATCCTGAATCGAGACACCTGACTGGGATATTGAAGGTGCGTGAGACGACGTCTTAAATGCTTTAGATCCACCCCAACCCGGGATGGTAGCACCTGTTAGGGTCCCTGCTATAGGCAAATAGTGAAATCCTAAACGAAAACAAAACACCATGAAAATATAAAAATAGATTTTTATTGTAAAATTTTCAGCAATAAATGTTTATATTGTAAAATGACCAACAATATAATTTTAACGAATTATCAATAATGCATTTTGTAGCGAGATGGCCAACCATACATTTTATTAGTTGTTGAAGATATACTGTTATGTTGCATGTACAGTATTACTGTGAAATAAATACAAACGACGTAATAGTATAAAGTAGGTGTATTACCAGGAAGAAAAGTATTTACAAAAGATGCGGTAAGTCGAATACGGAACAAGGGTTTAGTAGAACGTATTGTCCTGAGACGTAAAAGTTGACAAATAGAACACTTCCGGTCCAATACCGGAATACCCTACTGACTCGTTCACTCGGTTTACTTCCTCGACTGACTTCAGAGGTACTCCTCGAGGTATCATCACTACTACTTTATGTAGTGCTTTGAGCAGTCCATTATTGTAAAAAAAAAAAGGTGGAGCGCGCCCCAACACATACAATTACGTTTCAAATATATTTAGTTGAAGCCATAAAATTGTGTTCAAAGTATTTCTATTTTGGCATTTAGAGATAAATATAGCACTAAATAAAATCAGTCAACCAATCAAACGACCCAACTGAAAGAACATTTTTACGACAATAATCCATATAATATCCTACAATTTTTAAAAATATTCAACTGCATTCCAAAATATAACTTCAACAAAACTACATCTCCCTAGTAATAATATCCCCACAAACATATATATGCACAGAAGCTGATTATCATCTGAAGCAGTCGGAAGATGGTTCATGTTTATTGAATTGGCCTTGTGTGAAACATAATCAAACTTCTTACAATTTATAGATTTTATCAGAATCATCAGGTTATCAGGAAATGGATTTGTGGAAGAATAAAAGTATACCTTTTGTATGTTTAAATGGAAACTTATTAATAGAAAAAATAAGATGAATTGGTAGAAGTTAAATGTTTAATAAAAAGCAGTATCAAGAAGTTGAAGGTATCAAGAGCTCGTTGAAATGTTCGTAGTAGTCCTTGCAAAAGTGAGTTTATGTGTACGTAGGCAAGAACGTATATATGTATGTATGTATGTATGTATCTATGTATGTATGTATGTATGAGCGTTGTCTTTGGATAGGAATGTCTTTGAAGTTATTGCTCAGGGCAATTAGTGAAAAAGAAAGGAGGTAAGCTGAGCGGTGAGAGAGAAATACATAGGTAATAATAATAACGATCGCTTGACGTTTGTCAAGGGACGTGCTAATTGCGATCGTCATCTTAACTCTGTGGTGACGGTCGTCTTGTCCTGTCTTTTGTATCGTTTGTGGAGGCCATTTGGGAATGCACTCCCGGATGTGATTCTGGCCTTTCTATTTTGTTTTTAGCTGTTTCCTAGTTTTCTATTGGCCGAAAACCATTTCGCATCGATGTTTGAAATTTCGCGAGTTTCATGTGTGCTAAGCAAAGTTTGTAAATTCGAGAAAATTCGTCTCTTTCTAACAAAATCAATGAGTCAGTGTCCAGTACATGAACCTCCAAATCTAGAACTTGTTTTTTAACTACCCATCTACCATGTATTCAAATGCAAAAGCAAAGCAACCTAATTTATATTTATTCTTTTAAAGCACCCACAAAAAAATAAAGTTTCGGCATTAAATGACCCATAAAGGAGTTGATATACAGTTGAACAAACAAATTAATAGCAAACGCAATAAATTCGAAAAAAACCTCTATATTCAGTACAATGCTACTGTCTGCAAATAATAACTACAGCGGATGTGAAATTCCATTTATTTTTCATTTTATTCATTTTGATTTCTTTTTTTCTTTTTTTAAACCCTGGAACACTAACCGTCAATTAAAGTTACACCACTGCTAACCATGGGTATATCATACCCGATTTTGAAAATATCAAAAAATATTAAATATAAATCTTTATTTGAAATATTTTACATGCATGTACTTCAAAATTTGTACTTTTAATTAACATTAATAGGAACTGAAGAACATATTTAGGTAAGAAAATCAGGTACTGAAAATTTGATTAAATTGTAATTAAAATGGCCTCATTTGCGCTGGGTACTATGTGCGTTGTGGTACAGTGGATATCGGCTCGGAACGAGAAACTGGGGAGCCGAGTTCGAATTCCAGTTGAATCCATTGTATTCACTTACGCGCAAATACCCTTGGGAAAGGTATTAATCCGTCTCTTCCTTCCAGTTATGGGTTAAATAGCAGGACAGATTGGGTTCTATAGCCTTGGTCGGCAACCAGTCTACCGCAGAAAGCAATGGCAACCTACTGCGGGATAATCTTCTGCCCAGTCAGTCATGTCTCTTTCGAGACATGATCGCCCAAGCGTGTATCACGTATGGCACTTAACTGAATATGTAACCGTAGTGTTCTCGGGTTGAAAAAGCGGAAATAGTCATAATCAGAGTTGAAATTTCGTTGAATTTTTTTATATGAGATTTTTTTATAGCCAGTCGTAGGTTCAAGGAGTCGTTAATTGAGGTTTTTTTTTAAATCATTACATCCCAAGCAAAGCAGGAATGCTAGGGCGTTACAGTGAGTGAAAAAAAAAATCGAACAAAAAACTCCAAACAAAGTACAAGGGGTGCCAAACAAAGAATAAAAATGAACGGGATTTAAGGAGATAGAAGATGGCAATTGAGATTGCATTTATACAGTTGGAGATTCAGGGAAGCAAGTTCCACAAAAGAGAGTTCCACAGACGAGATGTGCGAGAAAAATAGGCGATTACATTTAACTATTTCAACGTTAAAGAGCCTCGTCTGTGTTCCTCTCTACCCGAAGACAGTGAGTCCGGCAATTCTGGTTTCTAGTAGAAATCTAGCAAAATCTGTGAGTTCAAACAATACCGTTTATTGCAATAATAAATAATCCGTTTAAAACTTTTATTTACTTTATATCATCATCATCATCATCTCTGTGTCGGGTTCTTTCAGGACGTAGGCGATCATCCCTCTCATTGTTGCTCTCAATATCCCTTCTCTTGTTATTCCACTCAATCCTCACTTCACCACCCATCTGTTTAAGTCCATCAAGTATGTCGTGCGATGCTTTCCCTTGTCCTTCTTCCTCTCTATTCGTCCCGGGAGTATCAGGTTCTCCAAGCTCTCCTTCCTCAATAACTTCAGATGTGTTTGCTTGATGTTATTTAACAGTTTTGTTTTGTGTGTCCATCCTCTCCAAAACCTCGTCATTGCTCGAGTGCACCTTTCATGGTATCCTCAGAACCCTTCTGTATAACCACGTTGTGGTTGCTTCAAGTCTTTCTTTCATCTTTGATGAAATTGTCCAACATTCACTGCCATATTAAAGGACAGACATCACATAACAATTCAGTACTACTCTCTTCTTTATCTCCATGAAATTTTCGTCACTTAACCTTCTACTCAGCTTTAGATAGCAAAAGAAAATAGAATTTACTTTGCTTACCAAGCAAGACTCAGAATCCTGGCCCCCAAATTACAAACATATTTCCGTTTCCCTAAAGTA
Organism: Ascarosepion bandense; assembly: GCA_037127315.1. Classification (NCBI taxonomy): domain Eukaryota; kingdom Metazoa; phylum Mollusca; class Cephalopoda; order Sepiida; family Sepiidae; genus Ascarosepion; species Ascarosepion bandense. The sequence continues at coordinate 37,467 of JBBBDQ010028517.1, read as the reverse complement.
AATATTCTTGAAATTTAGGGAACGCAGGTTTACATGTCAGAGAATATCCGAAATGGGATCTCTTTCTTTTTTTTTCTTTTTTTTTTTATTCTTTTCTTGTCTCAGTTTAGACTATATACTCTTTTCCTGTTTTCAATCCCTTTTCTTTTCTTGTATTTGAATACTTTAACAACAACAGCAAGAGTGATAGGATGTGACATATAGTCAGTTTCATGGCGAGGCCCCACATATGTACATATGAACCTAGAGAGAAAATGTATTTTTTTTAATCATATTACCCCGAGCAAGGCGGTAACGCCACTGATGTGCAGGGGGCTACGTAAGAGTGAAAAGATTGGGAAAGAGAAAGCCGGAAACCACATCCTAAACAGGGAAAAAGGAATGAGCCTCTTCACGTGTTCAATAGACGAGGGTGGAGTGTGAACCGTGCGATAGTTTAGTCTATCTACTCCAATTAAAAAAATAAAAAATAAAAAAAGAAAAGAGTGAAAAGGTTGGAAGAGAGAAAGCCGGAAACCACATCCTAAACAGAGAACAAGGGATGAGCCTCTTCACCTGTACAAGAGACGAGGGTGGAGTGTGAACCGGGCGATAGTTTAGTCTATCTACTCCAATTGAAAGAAAAAAAAAAAAGAAAAGAGTGTAAAGGTTGGAAGAGAGAAAGCCGGAAACCACATCCTAAACAGGGAACAAGGGATGAGCCTCTTCACCCGTACAATAGACAAGGGTGGAGTGTGAACCAGGCGATAGTTTAGTCTATCTACTTCAATGGAAAAAAAAAGAAAAAAAGAAAAGAGTGAAAAGGTTGGAAGAGAGAAAGCCGGAAACCACATACTAAACAGGGAACAAGGGATGAGCCTCTTCACCTGTTCAATAGACGAGGGTGGAGTGTGTTTGTTCCTGTCTCACGGTCACATCACGTTTAAAAACCGGTTCATGTACGATCACTGAAGATAAGCAACATTAAGTCAGTACGTAGATAGGTGACCACTTGGGAATACCAGGTGCTTAGATGTGCGTGCGATCACCCTTTGCTATATATTTATTAGTAAGTCATATCACTAAGCCATTATTGTCTATAAAAATTAAAATCTAAAACTGTTTTCTAGCTTTAAATAACCTTCAAAGGGTTAATAATACTTAGAAAATGAACAAACAAACCAGCAACAACAATGTATTGCATCCTTCTTTTGAGTGCAATTGGGGGAAGTGATTTAAGATGTGCGTTGTGGTGCAGTGAGTAGCAGTTAGGAACGATAAATCGGACATCCGAGTTCGAATTCTAGTTGAAGCAGTTGCATTCGCATACACGCAAATGCCCCTGGGAAAGGTATGAATCCGTCGATTCTCACTGTAGCTATGGGTTAAGTAACACAACCGATTACCCCCTTTTTCTGTCTCGGTCATGGAATGCCTACTTGCCGCTGCCCTTTTTTTTTTTTGATTTTGCCTCTTCTTTCTGTCTTAGTCATGCAATGCCTCTTGGTGTTGCACTTTCGACATCCCTTAATTCTAGCTTTTGCACTTCATTCCACATACTCAATTTTGCACTACCTTCCTCCCTCCCCCCTCCCTTCTTTTATTCCTTCACTGTTTTGCACTTCATTCCCTATCGGTTTGCCAATTTATTTATCTCTATCCCTCTTCGGTTTTTCACTTCTTTCTTTTTTCTGTTTTTCTTTTATTAATTTTCTGTTTTTCTCACATTTTTCTTATTTTTTTCTTTCTCCAATGTTTTTTGACCTCAGAACAAACAGAGATGAAAATATGTTAAGATGGAAAAAGAAAGAAAAAATATGAGAAAAAATCGAAAAGAAAAAAGAAGTAAAAAGGAAAAAAATAAGGAAGACAGAAAAGAGGAAAGGAAAGAGAAAGTAAAAGAACGAAAGTGAAGAGCAAAAAAAAAAAAAAACGAAAAAGGAATATAAAATTAAAACAGAAAAAAAAAAGAGAGGAAATAATTAAAAAACAAGCAAAAAAGAAGAGAATACAGAAAAAGGAAACAGAAAGAGAAGATAAAGAAAAATAAGAAGAAAACAATGTAGAAAAACAGAAGAACGAAAAAAAGAATGAAAGAAATTTAAGAAGGACGAAATTAATGAAATACATCTAATCTAAAATTATAATCAGCAATATTATTCGTCCTGATTTAATTGCTTGACTTCAGTCACTTCCCCACCTCCGTAAATTGGTTTATTGGTAAATTGGTAAATTGGTCAATTGGTAAATTGGTAAATTGGTAAATATCTGAGTAAATTGGTAAATTGGTAAATTATTTATTGGTAAATTTATTGGTAACTTGGTAAATTGGTAAATTATTGGTCCTGATTTAATTGCTTGACTTCAGTCACTTCCCCACCTCCGTAAATTGGTTTATTGGTAAATTGGTAAATTGGTAAATTGGTAAATTGGTAAATATCTGAGTAAATTGGTAAATTGGTAAATTATTTATTGGTAAATTTATTGGTAAATTGGTAAATTGGTAAATTATTGGTCCTGATTTAATTGCTTGACTTCAGTCACTTCCCCACCTCCGTAAATTGGTTTATTGGTAAATTGGTAAATTGGTCAATTGGTAAATTGGTAAACTGGTAAATATCTGAGTAAATTGGTTTATTGGTCCTGATTTAATTGCTTGACTTCAGTCACTTCCCCACCTCGGTAAATTTGTCTCTCTGTGGATTTTCTATAAATACTTTCATGGTAATTCTTTGGATGATCTCTTGTCTATGGTACTTAGACTATTTGGATTTAAGCTCAGTACTTGACTGGATGTGCGTTGTGGAGCATTGGATATCGGCTCCGAACGAGAAATCGGGGAGCCGAGTTCGAATTCCAGCCGAATTCATTGCATTCACTTACGCGCAAATACCCTTGGGAAAGGTATTAATCCGTCTATTCCTTCCAGTTATGGGTTAAATAATAGGACAGATTGGGTTCTATAGCCTTGGTCGGCAACCAGTCTACCGCAAAAGCAATGGCAACCTACTGCGGGATAATGTTCTGCCCAGTCAGTCATGTCACTTTCGAGACATGATTGCCCATGCGTGTATCACGTATGGCACTTAACTGACTGACTTGACTTGCATATGCATTGTGGTGCAGTGGATATCGGCTAGGAATGAGAAATCAGGGAGCCGAGTTCGAATTCAAGTTGAATTCCTTTCATTCACTTACGCACAAATACCATTGGGAAAGGTATTAATCCGTATCTTCCCTCCAGTTATAGGTTAAATAATAGGACAGATTGGGTTCAATAGCCTTGGATGGCAACCAGTCTACCGCAGAATGTAATGATAACCTACTGTGGGATAATCTTCTGCCTAGTCAGTCATCTCTTTCGAGACATGATCGCCAACGCGTGTATCACGTATGACACTTAACTGACTTGACTAGCGACCAGATTTCATATATTTTACAGTCGAGCTGGGTAAATGTAACCAGGAATATCTTTATTAACAGTTTCTTTCCTTGCAATTCTCAATTGTGAAACTCCCTTCCGGCTTTATTTTTTTCAGCCAACTTTAATCCGTAAAAATTACATTATAATGTCAGTTGCTATCGACTGTCCTGATTACTCTTTTCTCGTCATGCTCATTATTAATGTTTTTGTTCTTAATTCTTGTACACACTGTAACACCGTATGTCTTAGGGACTTTACTGCCTTGCATGCGGTGATCAGTCAGTTGGGTGCCATACGTGATACACGCTTGGGCAATCATGTCTCGAAAGAGACATGACTGACCGGGCAGAAGATTATCCCGCAGTAGGTTGACATTACTTTCTGCAGTAGCCAACCAAGGCTATAGAACCCAATCTGTTCTGTTATTTAACCCATAACTGGAGGGAATAGACGAATTAATACCTTTCCCAAGGGTATTTGCGCGTAAGTGAATGCAACGAATTTGATTGGGATTCGAACTCGGCTCTCCGATTTCTCGTTTCGAGTGGATATCCATTGCACCACACACATCCCATTGCACCACATCCCATGCATGATACCGATCAATAAAAACAAAATGGAAAATTTACCCGTACAAGTAATCTCTTTAAAAAAAAACCCGAAAAGCTTGAAACAAAGAAACAGCAGAAACAGAAAAAAAATAAAAATGAGCAAACATTATAAAAGAACAGAATACAATAAAACGAAAAATGAAAGAATTCATAAAAATAAAAAAAAAAAGTGTAGAAAACAAACGAACTGAAAGTAAATGAAGTCGAGCTAAGGCTTGGGCAAAAAAAAAAAAAAAAAAAAAAAAGAGAAAAAAAAGGAGAAAATAAAGGAAGGAAAGAAAAAGCATGAAGGAATCGAAAGAGCTGAGGTTGAACTGGGTTTAGTTTTGGAGATGGAGGCAAGTCATATGGCATGAGGTGAAGAGGTGAACGAAAGTAGCAACAGTCAGTCTTTGTGAACGTTTATAGAAAGCATGGCTCTGTGGTGGAGGTTGGGGTTGAACAATGAGGTCACGAAGAGATGAGAATTTAGGACGACAAAATGGCGGAGTGTTAAAGTTATTGGGTCACTTGCGTAGGTGGGAATAGGGTATGCAAACCACGCATATATATATATATATATATATATATATATATATATATATATATATATATTGTAAGTAAGTTGTTGAACTCGTAGGTTTATTTACCTTTTGTTCATGCATTTACTTTTATAAAGAGTGCTCGTTACAAATGTAGAGCGTTATACTGTAATGGTTGTTACAATGTTTTTAAATTCATAGTATCACTACACAAAAATTTTTCATGTTTCGAAGCTAGCCCATTATGTTTTGGCTTCATCCTCAGGTGATTTTTTTTAGAAATCTAAAAAAATCACCTGAGGGTGAAGCCAAAAACATAATGGGTTGGCTTCGAAACATGAGAAATTTTTTGTGTAGTGATACTATGAATTTAAAAACATTGTAACAACCATTACACTATATATATATATATATATATATATATATATATATATATATATATGAGGAAACGAGAGAAGGTTTTTTTTTTTAAATAGAACAAAGAAAAAGAAAAAAAAACACATGAATGATAGGAATGACAAAAAAAGTAAAGAAACCAAACGATGAAAAAAAAAAGGGGGGGGGAACAAGGGACAGATTAATGAAGGAAGAAGGGAGTCAGTCAGTTAGTTAATTGTCATACAAGATACACGCTTGGACGATCATGTCTCGAAAAAGCAATGACTAACTGGGTAGAAGATTATCCCGCAGTAGGTTACCATTGCTTTCTGCGGTAGACTGGTTGCCGACCAAAGCTATAGAACCCAATCTGTCCTGCTATTTAACCCATAACTGGAAGGAAGAGACGGATTAATACCTTTCTCAAGGATATTTGCGCGTAAGTGAATGCAAGGAATTCAACTGAAATTCGGACTCGGCTCTCCGATTTCTCGTTCCGAGTCGATATCTACTGCGCCACAAAAAATAAAAGAAAGCTAGATATAAGAGAGAGAGAGAGAGAGAGAGAGAGAGTGGAGGGCGAGAGTATTGTTGAATCGTTATCTTTCTCTCGAAGATGATTTTGCTGCTTTAGTGAACTGACACGGAACGAGAAAACGGTGTGCGAGTACCGAGTTCGAACTTAATTCGTTGCATTCCCATACGCGCAAATACCCTTGGGGAAGGTATGAATCCATCGCTTCTCCCTCCAGCTGTAGATTAAATAGCAGGAAAGTTCTATAGCTTTGGTTGGCAACCAGTTTACCGCAGGAAGTAATGGCAACCTACTGCGGAAAAATCTTCTGCCAGGTCAGTCATGTCTCATTCGAGACATGATCACTCGTGTCTATGACATATGGCTTTTAACTCACTTAGGGGCTAAGGTGATAGGATGATTGTTTGAATTTTCAGGCACTTGCGTTGTGGTGCAGTGGATATCGGCTCGGAACGAGAAATTGGGGAGCCGGGTTCGAATTCCAACTGAATTCATTGCATTCACTTACGCGCAAATACCCTTGGGAGAGGTATTAATCCGCCTATTCCTTCCAGTTATGGGTTAAATAACAGGACAGATTGGGTTCTATAGCCTTGGTCGGCAACCAGTCTACCGCAGAAAGCAATGGCAAACTACTGCGGGATAATCTTCTGCCCAGTCAGTCATGTCTCTTTTGAGACATGATCGCCCAAGCGTGTGTCACGTATGGCACTCAACTGAAGGGATGTACGTTGTGGTGCAGTGGATATTGGCCGGAATGAGTCTCGGAGAACCGAGTTCAAATTCCAGTTGAATTCGTGCATTTACATCCACGTAAATACCCTTAGAAAAGGTAATAATACATTTATTCTCCTTTCAGCTATGGGTTAGATGGCAGGAAAGATTGGATTCTATAACCTTGGTTAGCAATCAGTCTACCTCATCGGAGGATAAACAGGTTTGCGTAGGGTCAATACCTCTACCCGTAAAAAAGACAAGTTACCGAAACATCGTCTAAAGCGAGAGGTCATTGACAGCCTATGCTTTACTGAGAGCAATGAGTTCGTTTCAATCTGTATAAGGAACGAGGGCCACTCGAAGTAGAGAATTGTTAGTTTATATAGGTAGGAGGGGAAGATAACGGTTAACTCAGAACTTGAACAGTTCAAAATTATAATGATCGAGGAAACATCCTCTTGGGAGTTTGTTTGCGGGAAGCGTTTTGAGAGGAACTTTATTCTCACTAATAGAATGCGGAGGGAGTGTGGGTGGTGTGTTACTATATAAGTGGCACGGCGGGTCCTAGCCGTGAAAATCAGACCTGGTGGAAACAAGTGATGCATTTTGTCCGAGCACTTTTATGGTAGTAACGACAGAGCAGTGAGAGACTCACTACATCTCTCTCTCTCTCTCGAGAGAGAGAGAGAGAGAGAAAACGGTGTCTTACTTTCCAGTCTTGATAAAGTTCAAAAGTGTCTCCGAGTCCTCGTTGGAGAAGAATTATTTTTCATACGTAACTCTCTCTCTCTCTTTCTCTCTCTCTCTCTCTCTCGAGAGAGAGTTACGTATGAAAAATAATTCTTCTCCAACGAGGACTCGGAGACACTTTTGAACTTTATCAAGACTGGAAAGTAAGACGCCGTTTTCGGCCTGAACTTATAATCGTAGAGGATAGCATGAGAATTCAGGTATTTACTGCAGAGGTATACATATTTTACTTGTATCTTTAGCGACGGATCGTATATAGGAATTCCCCTCGAGGCTAGGTCCAATATCTTCTCAAGGCACAGGGCCGCCTCGAGGAGTGATCAGCTCATCGTGACTGGTACCAATTCGGGGTCTGATCAGCGGTGATAGCATTTTACCAATTTGGTTTTCGAGGCATTGAATGTAACCAGCCAGTTTTTTTCCCTACTGGGAAGTTAATGTCATATCGAAAGTGAGGTCAGCTACCAATCTCTGATCATCAATATTTTTAGAGGTGCGCTTGTATATCAACGGCATAGACGTTTTGTAATTGATCGGAGTATATTCTTAGGTAAATCGTTTATGTAATTCAGAAAGTGATCCTTGAGGGTCACCTGCGTTGACGCTCAAGGAGTCAAAGGATTCGCCATTAATAATCATCTGGGATCTACCTGTTAGCAAGGATTTTATAATAGACAAAACTCTTCCAGTAATTCCATACCTGGAGGGCTGGTGTAGCAAGGCTTTGTGCCACACTTTGTAGAGAGTCTTCGAGATATCTAATATTGTCCTTGCGATATGTATGTCGTCAAGGGCCTCACTAATTCTGTGTAGTGGTAGTTATGGCGTCAGTAGAGAATTGGGATGATTAAAACCTATTCTAATCGATATAATTTCTATTTGAAATACACAAGATTATTTTGCTTAGTGGAAACAGCAAATTTAATCATTTAGCTTTCAATTCATTAAATTTAAAAAGAAAGCTTTTAGAATGATTTTTCATTTAAAAAACATCAATTTATACCTTAGATATCGAAAATTAGTGGTGGTACCTATTTTCAATGTAATAATTCGGAAGAGTTCTTCCCTATGATACTTTTGAAGTCTCGTTACTTATATGATCGGACCTTCTATTTTCAGGCCGGTGAAGTTGTTGCAAGTTTGCGATCAGCTGTAACCTCTGTAAAAACGCAGAACATCATTTTTGGCCCCACAACTGTATTAAGAATATTAATTTACGTATATATATATAACGTTGGTAATATAATATATATAACGTTGTTTAATATATATAATATAATTAATATATATTTTAATTATATATATAAATATATATATATATATATATATATAATATATATATATATATATATATAATATATATTAATATATATTTTAATATATATAACGTTGTTTTCTTTATTCGTTTATTCAGTTTTGTTTGAATTGAAATTTTTGAATTTTTGCTCTCAGTCTGTTTTATTTCCGTTTTCTCGTCGGCTTTGTCCGCCATCTTTATATTTTTTTTAATTTTTATTTTTTATAAACGTTTCACCCCGAGCAAGGCATGTCACTGTCACTACTGCGCAGGGGGCTACGTAGAGTAGAGAAAGGATGAGTAAATATAGGAAATGTCAGAGGGTGGGTGATAGGAGGGTAAGGATACTGAGAATGAGGGTTGGGTAGATGAGAGTGTTCTGAGAATAGTTGGGAGTTAGTGTGATAGGAGGTGTCTATTGACCCTACATTTAAACACCTGGAGATTGTAACTGTCGGGAAAGCAGAGTTGTGGAAGGGAGTTCCACAGGCGGGAAGCGCGAGAAAAGAAGCTGTTGGAGTAGAATTTACGGTTACATCTTATTTGTTTAACTGTAAAAGGGTGGGACCTAGTTGCCAATCTAGTATCTCGTGTAAATTCATACTTAGGAGGCACCAGTGATCTAAGTTAATCGGAGCAGAAGCCATGAAAGTACTTGTAGAAGAGGCACAGGGAAGCCACATCACGCCGGTGAGAGAGCGGCTGCAGCCGGTCTGCCAAGTCAGTATCAACCACGTTACAGATCCTCCTTTGTATTTTGTCAAGAAGCCCAAGGAGAGCAGCAGGGGCACCCGACCAGATATGGCAGCAATATTCAATACACGGGCGGATGGTAGATTTGTATATGTGCAGAATAGATTCAGGTGGGAAAAATTTCCGGGCCCTGCACAGGGAGCCGACTTTCATAGCAGTCGTTTATTTTTTTTTTTTATTTGATATAAAGTTTTGCTAGATTACTATTATTGTTTTCATTTATTTGTGTTAAATTTTCAGTTTACATTTTTTTATTAAAAAAAATACTTTTAATTTGTTAATTTGTTTTGATGTTTTGAATAATAAATTTTCCTGTCAGTCCTTCAATCTTTTTAGATCTTTCCTGTTCAGTTGCGACCGACATTTTTTTTTCTGTGGGTTAACTCGTAGTTTTCTCAGACTTTTGGTTTTGTTTAATTTTTCCTTCTTAAAGTTTTATTATTTTATTGGTTTTAGTTTAAAATAATTTTTCTCGATGAATTTCAGTTTTTGTTTACCGAACTCTATTATTGGCAAAATTAATTTTTGTCGTTCGCCGAATTTTATTTTTTTCTTCAGTCGACTTTTATTTTCTCTTTCGTCGTTTGGAGAATTTCATTTCACATTGTTTTATTTCTTTGATTTATTTATTTCCGATTTATTGTCATTTTTTTTAATCATTTCATCCCAAACAAGGCATTCTACTGCCACTATTGTGCAGGGGGTTACATAGAGGAAAGTGATGAGAAAGAGCGGTTAGAGGAAATGTCGGGAGGAGGGTAATAGACGGATAAGGATACCGTGGATGGGGGTGGGGTAGATGGGAAGAGTGTTTGAGATAATGGATGCGAGTTAGTGTGATAGGAGATGACTATTGACCTTACATTTAAATTCCTGAAGATTGTAGCTGTCGGGGAAGTAAGTATATGGAAAGGAATTCCACAGGCGGGAAGTGCGAGAAAAGAAGCTGTTAGAGTAGAAACTAAGGTTACAGTTTATCGGTTTCACTGTAAAAGGGTGGGACCTAGTTGCTAATATAGTAGCTCGTGTAAATTCATACTTAGGAGGCACCAGTGATCTAAGTTAATCGGAGCAGAAGCCGTGAAAGTATTTATAGAAGAGGCACGGGGAAGCCATATCACGCCGGTGATAAAGTGACTACAGCCGGGCTGCCAAGTCGGTATCAATCACATTACACATTCTCCGTTGGATTTTGTTAAGAACCTCGAGATGAATAGAAGGGGCACCCGACCAGATATAGCAGCAGTATTCAATACACGGGCGGATGGTAGATTTATATATGTGCAGGATGGACTCAGACGGAAAAAAAAAACTTCCTAACCCTGCACAGAGAACCGACTTTCATGCAGCGGGTTTAGCAATGGATTCGATATAGTCATTCCACTTGAGGTCCCCTGAGACTGTGAGGCCAAGGAGGCGTAGTGTTTTACTCTCAGGGAAGCTAGCCTGTTCCATGCTAATGGGAGGTCGGAGCGATTGTCTATGATGGTAAATTAGCAAGTTTATTTTCCTTTTTTTCCTTTTTTCTTATTTTAATTTATTTTATTATTTTATTTTATTTTCCTTTTTTTCCTTTTTTTTTATTTTCCTTTTTTTCATTATTTTTCCTCTTTTCCCATCTGATGAAAGAAAGACAAAATCAAGATCGCGGGTGGAGTCAAACCAAATATCTCAAAAAATAACACAAAGCAATGTAAAAAGTTAACAAAGATAAGAGTGTGCCCAAATCAAGCGGCACACCAACAAATACAACATCATGTTGAAAGTCCCCCCTCGAATTAACCCTGTGGAATTTATCAAAAGGGCACAAAGTTATGAACATCTCATAAAAGAAGATGAATAATCACAAAGAATTAAAGAAGTTCGAAAAGTAATTGGTATCATTTTTCGTGGATGATAAGCGTTCGCACAAAATTTGTCGTTCTCCGAAAGAGAAAGTGATTCAGTCACTGATGTCTCTGGAGATCAAACCCCAAAGAATCATGAAAAGAACTTTCATGTGGGACTTACAGCTGCCCGCAGCTGAAAATTGTGTCGCGATCACCAGCCACATGATGATAACCAAAAACTTCATTTTATGGACGAAATATGACGGTCGGCGCAGTTATCGAGTAACAGGAAAGCATATCACTGCTTACTTGTGTAAATATAGCAAGATACTCGGTGCCACTTCTGACAATCTAAACAGAGATGGAGCTTCGATATCATGCTCGATCGTTTGGCCTTCGTCTCCGTCCCCAACTGATTTGACTTTTGCGGCCGGTCATCGTGACCAGCAGAAAACTAACTTGTGTGGAGAGTCTGGTCACCTCTGTTCTTCCTACTCAGAGAAGAGGTCCTCTAGACATCCGGACCCTGCTGACCACCTATTTAGCCGATTGTTCCACGGCACCTGCACTGGTTATGCCAACGACTGGGGATGGTATGGTCAAACTTCGATTGGGGTCGTCCCACATTTCGCGTAGAACGGACGCCTTCCGCAAGTGCAAATAAAGAAAAGAAAAAGGGAGAAAAAGGGGAATACCGTATCGTTAGTAGGAGCAGAGTAAAGAGTGATATAGCAGGGCTTTTAGTCCCCTGAATCTCCCAGGGTAAAAGTCACTAATAGCCCGACTACCTCTACCAGCTTTGAGGGTGACGCTTTGGCGGTGTATACATAAACTCTGACGGAAACGCAAAAAAAAAAAAATGCGAGCTTAGGTGTTATTCGATCAGGTGTGAAAGATATAAGGCATGATAGAGGAGGCCAATTTCGATAATAAAATGAAAAGATAACAATATTGAGCCAAAATTAACGTTTCGTTTGGACGTTGGAAGCTAGTGTCCTGATACCATCATAAAAGTGAAATGGATCTATGTTCAGTGGGACAATCTGTTGGTTTACTCCTCTCGGCCATTGAACATGGTCTGATGGTTTGTTAGCATTAATGCTCAGGAACTGAGGTCGGAGTCTCGCAGGACGAGGCTTACTCTCGATATTCAGGGTTTTGGAGAGAATGTTTGTTGCATACAGGAGACCCGATTTTCATTTCTCGACCGCGAAGGCATTCTGTCTAGGAGATTTTTCCTCAATTTAGCATGTTTTGATGGACGCTGGAAAGGAGTTACCTAGCTGTTGAACAAGTCTTTGAATGTAGCGTGTGCGCTTGTCTTCGCAGATCCGGTGGGCCGACTTTGTGTGATATAAAGAATAAAGTTCTTCGTCTCATTGGGGGTCTATGCGTCCAATGTTCATATTGAGCAACCTGATTTGTTTTTGGCAGATCAAGAGGTTTTTGACGAAATTCGTTTGATAGTATTTGTGGGGCAGTGAAATACAACCATGGGCCTCGACATAGATCGTATTAGATGGGTTACTAAAAAAATGGGATGTGAAACCATTTCAGCACTTTATCAACTAGTTTGATCTTGACGATAGGTATCGTAATGAGCATCCTCTGGAGATAGTGTGGGCTTGGATAGGGGTGGCTCGGCTTTTCTAGTCTGGGCTCTGGCAATGTGTTCTAGCTATCTCGTATAAGTCCTACTTACAATAGTTGAAGTAGTATACTAGTTGAAGTAGTATATAGGCTCGCTTGGGTTCGTGTAAACTTACATAAGTCTAAGGTTAGGATAGCTGGCTACTGGAAATTGAACGCATCATTATTTGGCGAACAAAATTTCCTGGCCCAGCTGTTACTTATGCTACAGTGGTAATTGACGGGAGAGATAAATTAAAATCCGATATTAATCATCGAATCAATTTAGATTATGGACGTGTATGGAAAAAGTTTATCCGGTGATTAAATCCCGTGAGAGTGTAGAAGTAGCCTTAGCTAGGACAGAGTAGTCTCCTTGCTTATCAAGAAAGGTCCAGCTCTTTTATTTAGGTCTAGGTTAAGTCTACCGAGGCAACGAATATGGCCACTGAATTACGTGCAGAGGAAGTTCTAAATGAGTCTAATCCACATGTCGCGTGTGCCAGATTGTTGGATAAATGAACCGTGTCTAAAAATGTGGGTACATGTGAGGCTTTTCCTGACAACTTTTAGAATCTGTTCATCAGAAATCACGGTCTGAGTATTTCTCAGATTTTTTTCTTCTTTGGCCGGCTTACACCGCCTCGTAGCAGCTGAAGCGGCTGGGTGCAAGTGTTCCATTACATAGACGGAAATCTGGGAAGCGATGAAGCTAGCTGGCCTGAATAAATCTCCCAGATGGTCTACCCTATGAACTGTATTTGAGACAGTCTCCCGTTCTCGTTCCCTCTTCTGGAACTGATTCACAAGAACTGGCTGAGGCATGGGTCAATATTTCAATTCTTCACTCTCACCGGCGTGACGTGGCTTCCCTATGCTTTTTCTATAAATAGTTTCACGACTTTTGCTCATATGAACTTAGAATACTGGTGCCCCCTAGTTACGAATGTGCAAGAGATACTAGATTAGCAACTAGGTCCCACCCTTTTACAGTGAAACCGATAAAATGTAACCGCAAGTTCTACTCCAACAGCTTCTTTTCTCGCACTTCCCGACCGTGGAATTCCCTTCCGCATACTTGCTTCCCCGACGGCTAAAACCTCCAGGAGTTTAAATGTAAGGTCAATAGACACGTACTAACACACTAACTCGCACCCAGTCTCTCAAACACTCTTCCTATGTACCTCCTTGCTCGTCTATCACCATCCTTCTGACATTTCCTATATCCAATCGCTCTATGTAACCCCCTGCGCTATAGTGGCAGTGGAATGCCTTGCTTGGGGTGAAACGATTAAAAAAAAAGTTGCAACGCAAGCACAAAAATGGTGGGCATGTGATAGATAACTTTTCGGTCTTTTACGAAGTTTTGTCTTTGTTATTTTTACCTAACCCTGTTCTGTCATCCATTTGCTTAAGCCCGTTATGTATGGCCCACATCGCTTTTTCCTGTTCCTCTTTCCCTCTGTGCGTTGTGGTGCATTGGATATCGGCTCGGAACTAGAAATCGTGGAGCCGAGTTCGAATTCCAGCCGAATTCATTGCATTCACTTACGCGTAAATACCCTTGGCAAAGGTATTAATCCGTCTATTCCTTCCAGTTATGGGTTAAATAACAGAACAGATTGGGTTCTATAGCCTTGGTCGGCAACCAGTCTACCGCAGAAAGCAATGGCAACCTACTGCGGGATAATCTTCTGCCCAGTCAGTCATGTCTCTTTCGAGACATGATCGCCTAAGCGTTTATCACGTATGGCACTTAACTGACTGACTGACTTTCCCTCTATCCGTCCTGTGAGTATCAGATTTTCCAAGCCTTTCTTCCTCATTACCTGTCTCAGAAATTTCAAATATTTTAAGTATAAAACTCCTTGTTTATTCTTCTTCACTTCTTTTCAAAACCTCTTCCTGGCTGATATGTTTGACCTATGGTATCCTCAGTATCCTTCTGTAGAAACATTTCTCTTGCTTAGACTCTCTTTTTCATCTCTGCGTAGATTGTCTAGTTTTTGATGTCATACAGGAAGACAGATATTGTGTAATAATTTTCTTTTCTTCGTTTTAATTTGTTAATATTATTTAATTTTTTAAAAAATTATTTCCAATGTATTCTTATCATTGCTTGAACGTGTATATGTACGTGTGGTGGACAAAATAATGGCAACACCTAATACCATAATAGCATAAATGGTAAAATTGTCTAAAGCTTGTCTATTTTTATGTTATGTTTGTTGTTAGTAGTATTTCATTTTTTTTGCTAAAACTGTTTTTTATAGATATTATTTAAATGAAAAGATAACAACAATATTGAGACGAAATTAACGTTTCGCTTGGACGTTGGAAGCTAGTCTCCTGATACCATCATAAAAGTGAAATGGATCTATGTTCAGTGGGACAATCTGTTGGTTTACTCCTCTCGGCCATTGAACATGGTCTGATGGTTTGTTAGCATTAATGCTCAGGAACTGAGGTCGGAGTCTCGCAGGACGAGGCTTACTCTCGATATTCAGGGTCTTGTAGAGAATGTTTGTTGCATACAGGAGACCCGATTTTCATTTCTCGACCGCGAAGGCATTCTGTCTAGGAGATTTTTCCTCAATGTTTTGATGGACGCTGGAAAGGAGTAGATTGGAAGACAGATATTGTGTAATAATTTTCTTTTCTTCGTTTTAATTTGTTAATAATTTTTTAATTTAAAAAAAAATTATTTCCAATGTTTTCTTATCATTGCTTGGACGTGTATACGTACGTGGGGTGGACAAATGCATAAATGGTAAAATTGTCCAAAGCTTGTCTATTTTTATGTTATATTTGATTTTAGTAGTATTTCATTTTTTTGCTAAAACTGTTTTTTATAGATATTATTTAAAAAAAGTTTATTAAAACCAACAGTCAGGTCTATTAAAGAGTTTAAGCGATCAGCTTCTTCTTATGATTCAGGAACCGTATCCGAAGGTAAATACTATTTTTCAGAATGCACCCATTTTTCAGAATGCACCCATTCATACTGCTAAAGTTGTAGCTGAATGGCACGAGGAATATTCTAGTGAAGTAGAACATCTTATCTGGCCATCACAGTTCGCAAATCTCAACATCATTGAACATTTATGGTTCATTTTAGAAAGAAAAGTGAAGGGTCTACATCCCCCACCATCATCATTTAAAGAATTGGAAATTGTTTTAGCTGAAGAATAGATAAAAAAATTATTGGAATCAATTGAAACTTTGTACGAGTCTCGCTCCCACGCAGAATACAAGCTGTAATTACTACCAAAGGTGGTCCTATCCCCTACTGAAATAAATCTGCCTGAAATTTCAAGGTGTTTCCATTATTTTTTCCACCTCTGTATGTACATGTATATATTTACGTATACCCCCGTGCAAATTAATTGAAACAAAACGAGTAATTGTCTTCCTATGATCTTTCACTCTTTACCTGATTCGTCTCTTGGCGTTGTCTTTCTATTCTGACGGCATTTTCCTTTACAATTTGGACTGATGGATCCAGTTTATTTCTTCTTGATGACACGACTGACAGTTGAAAGGCTGGCACCAACAACATCCACGATCAATCTGTAAAGGTTGAGACTGTGTTTGTGCAGCGTTATAATTTTCGTAAACTATCTTGGAGTAAGACAATGGCCGTAGGACAACTAATCGACAGTCGCGACAATAGTGTCTGAGCGTGATAAATATCTGATGAAGCAATATTTTTTCAATGCGAAACAAACTTCATCATATACACCAAAAATAGATTCATATTGCTGCACATCACTGCAAATAACCCAATCTGAGGAAAAAATAGAATTCCATTACACCCTGACACTCCAGTAGGTCTAAACCTGATCATATGGTGAAAGAAATGAAACTGAAGCAGTTCTTTAAATTAATTTGAACAAGGGTGTGTTTACCTTGATGTGCATTGTGGTGCAGTGGATATCGACTCGGAACAACAGATCGGGGAGCCGAGTTCAAATTCCAGTTGAATTCCTTGCATTCACTTATGCATAAATACTCTTGGGAAAGGTAATAATCCGTCTCTTTCCTCCAGTTATGGGTTAAATAATAGGACAGATTGGGCTCTATGGCCTTGGCTGGCAACCAGTCTACCGCAGAAAACAATGGCAATCTGGTGCGGGGTAATATTCTGCCCAGTCAGTCATGTCTCTTTCGAGACATGATCGCCCAAGCGTGTATCACGTATGGTACTTAAATAAATGTGTTTACATCTGTATTGATAATATGTTAACGCAATGTTAATTGACTGGGGGTCGCTACGTTTAATGATTTGTTTGTGGAAACTGACTAGGGAATATATAAAAACGCATTTACAACGGGTTGGGATTTGTCTTTTTAACTTAAAAATGTCAAAAAGGGTAGAAACTCCGGGTTTGCGATCTTGCTCACCCTTCTAAGTTATGGTAAGTAGTTCTTGACCTGGAGATAGAAGTTTTTAAATCCCAAATTTGCCGCATCTATCTCCATATTTCCCAGAATTCCATTATGTTTCGGTTTACCTCCTGAAACAGGAACATCTGGGTTCTTCACACTCGGTACAGAAAGAACAGAGCAGCTCGTGTAATATATTATATTGAACGGCGATGGATCCGGCGCTTGTCATCGACAGATACATCTGCTTGTAGATAAAGTCAACAAAGTGATAACCGTGGGAAAAAAAAGCATTGTTTTGGTGTAAACCATGACCAACGAAAAACAAACATTGCGTAGGTGAAGATGCGTGGTCGTGTGGGAATTTTAACACTATATACTTTAGAATTGTAGCTGAAGGTGTTCTCGCTGGCTTCTGGCCCCCGACAGCTCCTTCGTGTGCCTGAACTCTCTCCGACTGCACTCCTGCTCCACACAAGCGTCACCATCGACGAATAAAAATACAAGAATATATTTTCATATATACGCGTTTCTCGTTTTTTATCAAGATCCAACGGTAGTATACTACAATCTCTGATAAAAAATGGAAATTGTTTTTGATTCAGTGTAACCAACCTATTAATTTATTATTGATATAATTATTTATTTAGTATTTTATTTCTTATTTGTTATCATACTTGTCTCAGCGTCTCTTTACAAAAATTTGTCAATGAAACCTGATCTACAAAATGATTTCTTACAAAGAATACATATTTTATTCATACTAATCTATGGTAAAAATCTTTTCGGTATTAAAAACTCCATTGAGGTTGATATATCGTAAAGCAAAACGAAACAAACAAATCTTCATCGCACATCTCTGTTCTATTTCTCTGTTAGTTTGCATACTGCATTGTGTTACTGTTGATTTTAGCGAGGATCAGTGATATTATGTAATGTCCTGGTATTGATCAACTTGTGTGTTGAATCAATTCATTTTGAAATAGCTGAAACTTCCTAATGAATTTTGTTTGGCAAGTCACGGTTAGTCTAAAAAATAAAGAATTTTAGCTGAAGGTCTTCTCACTGGCTTCTGACTCCTAACAGCTCCTTCGTGTGTGTGAACTTTCTCCGACTGCACACCTGCTCCACACAAGCGTCACCGTCGACGAATAAAAATATAATATTATATTTTTATATTTATGTATCTTTGTTGTTTGTCAAGCTTCAATGGGAGTATGCTACCATCTCTGATAAACAAAAACAGAAATTGTTTATGATTCAGTGTAACCAACCTATTAATTTATTATTGATATAATAATTTATTTAGTATTTTATTTCTTACTTATTATGATAGCCGTACACAACCGACTGAAAACATTTTTTTCTAATAGAAATTAATTCGAATATGAAGAATTTCAAATTGAAAAAAAAATTATAACGACACACAATAGTGCAATTGTTTGCCGGTTCCTTTAACAACGGCGTTTTTGTGGTTACCCCATCCCTTCTCCCACAAGTTCCTCGGCCCACTGGTAAAGGCGTTGGCTCCTCAGGCACAGCTTCTACGCCCAGGCTGTGGCGACTGGCCGATGACAGCTTGTCATAGGTGGGTCGGAGAGAGGCGTTTCCCTCCACCGTTCGGGTTTTGAAATTTTGAAGTTTAGCCGGCAGGTTGATGCAGTTCATCGGGGTGTGGAGACAATTGTGAGAGTTAAACTAGTACAGTTCCGCTTCGCTGCAAATGTACTACCACAGACAATATATCCCTTATACCCCAAAAACATACTACGTGACAAAGAATAAGAATAATAGACCAATTAAATCGCTTTATTTTTCAAAAGTAACACCGTAAGTTTAGGTTTTCAGAAAGAAATATCAGCAAAATTGGCAACAGAAACGTCGCTAGATACACTCGCTTCAGAAGGGTTTCGTTTTGTCTATTGACAACATGAAAAAGTATTTATACTAGATCTTAATATATATATATATATATATATATATATATATATATATATATATATATAAACTTATTTATAAATGAAACTTTGTCTGTATGCGTGTCTGTGTGTCTGTGTGTCAGTTACTCCGTTACCTATAGACTGAAACGGCTGAAACGATTTTCTTAAAAATTTACACAGTTGTACTATAAGCGTCTGCGAGTGTTCTTAGCTAGCTTTTGTGTCGAGGTACCCCCGATAGATATCGAAAAAATCGGGTTATAGAAGGAGTGTTCCGATTTTAATCAAATTTGATACATTCATAGACAAAGACATAAGAAACGATATTCAGAAGTTTCAAGGTTGCAGTTCTTACAATAGTGCAGAAAATCGATAATATATACATAAAAGGCAAGATGTTTTTGTGTGTGTCTGTTTATCTGCCTGTATGTCTGTATTTTTTCAACCCTTTTATTTTAGTTTTTGCTTCGGGTTTGGCTCTAAGTAAGTATAATTATAGTTCTTAGTCTCAGCCATGATACCATTTACTCAAAGGACTTCATTTAGCCTTCAAAATTCAGTTTACGACGAAAAAACCTTATTTGATATCGATACCAGAAAATCAAAATTTGACTTACATCCATTCATTTTTCTTTCAGTCTACGGTTTCGCTTTAACTGGAAACAACTATTGCTTTTAGTCTTTCGTGCCAACGTCCAAAGGGTCTGAGCTCCAGGACCATGGATTAGTTTTAAAGCTTTCATTACACCCGAGCAACGCCGGGCTATACTATTAGTATATATATATATATATATATATATATATATATATATATATATTAATCCTAGATCGCCCTTTCGGCTGGGGCTTCAGAATAAGCCGACTGCACCTCTGCAGAGGGTTACCTCTCCTAACACAATGCGGCCTCCTGAGTATGACGACAGATTACATCCGGGTCCTGGGTTTGACGACAAACTGCATCTGGCAGCAAGGCCTCTGATTGTGAAGTGTGAAGTTCTGAGGAGCATGGAACTACCTCTTAATTGCTGTTGTTGCCATGTTCACCTTGACCCGGGGTGCTAGCACCTGTTAGTGTCCCAACTATGGGTAAAGAGTTAATACTCAAACTGAGGTCAAAACACGATGAAAATATAAAAATAGATTTTTTACAGTGAAAATTACAACAATATTTTTTGATGAATAAAATATTACCAGCAATACATTTATGAAGAAAAAAATATTACCATCAATACATTTTCGAAGAAAAAATGAATATATTAACAGCAATATATTTTTGAAGAAAAAACTATGTATATATATATATATATATATATATATATATATATATCGGTATTACATCTAACTCTCAACAAATCCCTCTTTACTAAACTACGTCAATGAAACCTGATTTACAAAATGATTTCTTACATAGAGTACATTCATACGAATTTATGGTATAAATCTCTTTGCCCACCCTCTGACATTTCCTATATTTAATCAGCCTTTCTTCACTCTACGTAGCCCCCTGCGCAGTAGTGGCAGTGACATGCCTTGCTCGGGGTGAAACGCTTATATATATAAAAAAAAAACCTGTTGAAGTTGATATACCGTAAAGCAAAACGAACCAAACAAATCTTCATCGTAGATCTCTGTTCTATTTCTCTGTTAGTCCGTATACCGCATTGTGTTACTATTGATTTTAGCTCGGATCGGTGATATTATGTAATGTTCTGGCACTGATCAATGGGTGCGCTGAAATAATTCATTTGGAAATAACTGAAATTTTCTAATGAATTTTATTTTGGAAGTCACAGTTAGTCTAAACGGCCTCCCAAATAAATATTTGCATCCGAATCAATGTGCGCGAGTCTTTTTGGGTTTGTTTATTTTGTATTAAAAATAATTAAAGAGAAAGCAATCAATTGCCATTCCTCCAAAATAAAAAAGAAAAGAAAAAAAAATGACAGCAAAATATCTTCAGCGTTTGAGGATATTGTTTTAAAATGAAATCGATATTTTTCCGGTTTCGAGAAACTCTTGCCAGGTAAATTTCGTGTAAACTGAACCTTTCTTCATCATAGTTACATAAACGTGGATTTATTTACTCACACACGCATTCAAACACGCACATATTGACATAGTTCCAAACTGCAATCTATACATATCAAAGTGACGTTTGACCCATCATTTTGCCAGCACAATCCACCGTTTCACTTACAGTAAGCTGAGCTGATCTGTAATAAATATGAGGCACTCCGTGAGGATCTAACCTTGATCGTATTCCAATACACCACACCAGTACACTCTTCTTCTTCTTCTTCTATGTGTCTTCTCCTTTCAGGACGTAGACGATCATGGCCTTCCACATCTCCCTATCCCTGGCAGCCCTTAGCACGCCTTCTCTCGTTACGCCACACAGCCCCCATTCTGCCATCTACTTGCCATCCGTATGCTACACGCTGTTTTCCCCTGTCTCTCCTTTCCTCGACCTGATCTGTTGGTATCAGGTTCTCCAAGCCCTCTTTCCTCAATGCATGTCTCAGGAATTTTATCTGTCTCTTCCTGATGCTCAGTATTAATTTCCTTTTCGTTTCCATCCTTTCCAAAACCTCATCATTGCTCACATGCTTGATCCGTGATATTTGCAGCATCCTTCTGTATAAGCACATTTCAATTGCTACAAGGTTTTCCTTCATCTTTGATGATATTGTCTAGCATGCACTGCCATATTGAAGAACTGATACACACGTTAATCCAGTACACTCTTCTTTGTTTCTAATGAAATTTTCTTGTCTCTTAATACTCTACTCAGCTTCTGGAATGCGCCCTTCGCCATGCCAATTCGCCCTCGGATCTCTGCGTCGTACTTTTTATCTTTGTTAGAAGACTTTCCAGATATTTAAATTTTTGTACCTGCTTGTGTTTAGTATCTCCGACATGTATTTGGCATTTTGGGCTGCTCCTTTTTTGCTGATGATGTTAAATTCCGTTTTCTGTAGTTTATTTGTAGTCATTTCTTGGCACTCTCTTCAGCTACCTTCTGTCGGTCTTAAGCGCAGATTAAAAACAACTTTCCTTCTTTTTTTTTTGTTTTGTGTCAATTTAGGACTTTGGTGTGCTTGGAAACATCACAACTACTTATCGTTTATAGCTCTTAGCTATGTTTTTATTTTTTAATTTTACAATACCTGCCACTCCAAGTCCGTATAGGCTCGAACCAGCCTATTCCTTAACTTTTCGATATATCCTGTGATTGTCAAATCTCCAAGGTATTGCTTCCTTGTGGATATTAGTTATGGTGCAATCGATACCTGTTCGGAAAGAGAAATCGGAATGCCGAGTTCGAATTCCAGTTGAATTCGTTGTATTCATTTACGCGCAAATACCATTGGAAAGGTATTAATCCATCTCTTCTCCCTCCACCTATAGATTATATAGCAGAACAGATTGGGTCTTATAGACTTGGTTGGCAACCAGTCTGCCGCAGAAGTAAATGGCAACCTACTGCGGGAAAATCTTCTGTCTAGTCAGTCATGGATCAAAAGAGACATGATCGTCCAAGCGTGTATCACGTATGGCATTTAACTGACTGGCTGATATACTGTAATTGTCAAATCTTCAAGGTATTTCCTACCCATTATATTCTTATGTATTGTGTTTCCATAGGACGTAGGTGATTATCACTCTCCACAATTTCTTCTTTCAACCTATCCTTTTCTGTCTTCAAGCTATTTTTTTCTTTATCTGCCGTGTCACCTTAAGACGTAGGCAATCATGGTTCTCCATAATTTTCTGTCCTTTGTAGCTAATTTTGTTACGTACCCTAAACATTGTCTCGCCACCCATGTACTCAAGCGCGTCCCAGAAATTTCAGATATTACTTCTTTGTTTCCATTTTCGTTAAAACATCCTTGTTCCTTCCAGGATATTCTCAGTATCAGTCAGTTAAGTGCCATACGGGATACACGCTTGGGCGATCATGTCTCGAAAGAGACATGACTGAATGGGCAGAAGATTATACCGCATAACTTCTTGTATTTGACCTTCAAGTATTCGAAATTCGTATCGATTTGTTATAGTAGGTTTGCTTTTTTAACCAACCCCTAAAAAAAACAGTCACAGAGTGTTTAAGTCAGTAATCCTGGCTCGTTACTCATACATAAAATAAGGAGTTACTTTTCAGTCACCCTGTATATAGATATGAGTTAAAGTGCTATTTGTTATTAATTTTAGCGTAAATAGTCAGTTAAATGCCATACGTTATACACGCTTTGGGCGATCATGTCTCGAAAGAGACATGACTGACTGGGTAGAAGGTTATCCCTCAGTAGATTTGCCATTGCTTTCTTCGGTAGACTGATTGCCAACCAAGTCTATAGAACCCAATCTGTCCAATTATTTGACCCATAACTGGAGGGAATAGACGGACTAATACCTTTCCCAATGGTATTTGTGCGTAAGTGAATGCAAGGAATTCAACTAGAATTTGAACTCGGTTCCCCGATTTGTTGTTCCGAGTCGATATCCACTGCACCACAACGCAGATACTTCGGTAAAAATATTGCCTGAAGCTCTACAGATTATTTGCTTACTAAATAATTTTTTTTTAAAGAAAACAAAATTCAGTTTCAAAGAAAAACATAGCGTTAAGTTAATCAGTAAAAAAGAAAACAAAAAGAAAAATATTTTATATACAGGTCGTCGATGACTTACAACTTACGAATGTTCGACAGTACGATCATCACCGCGAATTGGTATGTCTGGAGAGAGACGACTGCTCTACGTCTGCCAGCGTGAGTTTTCCCAGCTTGGTGCAAGACATTTTCCATCCCAGTACTCAGCAGCGCTAGCATTCAGTTGGGCGCTCCAAGCTTAGTGTTAGCCTAATACTAAGCTTGCGGCGCCCGACTGAATGCTAACACTGTTAGGGTAGTTTCGGCATAAAATATTTGTGCCTTTGAATTTTTCTTCAAAAACTCCCAAGATGTCTGCCAAGAGAAAATTGTCTATGTCTACTCTTCAACATTCTAAGAATGAAGCAAAAGCTTATTGGATTCGACACAACAAAGGTACAAAGGTGAAAAGAAAGTGAATGTGATCGCTCGTCATCTAGAAGTATCACACGCGAGTCAAACAATTGTCAGAAGGTTTATCTATAAGGAATGGATATTTTAAAGGAGTTAAGTTGAACGGATTTGCAATGATTGAATACTTGACACACGATGTGTTTTGTCCAAATTGGTAAAATTATGAGGAGAATAAGAAATAGACAATTCACACAAAACTCATCATGTCTGTGAAAAAAAAAACAAGAGGAAGAAAAAATAACAACTAAAAACGCTACCCTGAGCAATACCCCAGCTGACAACATTGACAATACACAACCGAGCACTACGGTTGTTTTGTATTTGTATGTGTTTTGATATGTTTTGCAAGCAAGAATTTTTTTTTGACGCCTCGTTGATGGCGTCGATTCAGTAGCTGGTCTTTAAGTTGACTCTTCCAACGGTGATCACCCACGTTGTGAACTTTGATCTCAAGGAAGTTTAGTGGAATTTTCGCTTTATGTCTCTCCGCCAAGTTAAACCAAACTGGATGCCGGCACAATTGAGCAAACAAAATGGCACCAAAAATAATTAGAATGACGTCTGAATCAGTTGTAGAAAAGTTTTTATGTACAAAAAGAAAATAGAGTAAAACGATCACCAATCGTCTTCTTTCCAAACCCTGTTCCTATCAAGCTGGCAACGGAACGAGAGTTTCAACTAATTTCTCTAAGTCGTAACTTGCGAAGCGTTTTCCCTCTTATCATTAATTCAAGTCTCTGGTTGGCGATATCACTTCACTCCAATTAGAGTTTAAGTTTATGGCGATTCAAAATGTCTTGGTTTTGTTTTATACCGAAGCTTTACAGAAACTGCCGAAGGATTGTTTTTAAGTGTGGTGGGTAAGGCTGGCAACGGCGGTAAAAACATCTTCGGTTCCGAACTTTGGACTGGCACTCCGATCCGAGCTGGGTCTCACCTGTTTTTGCCCTCCCCCCCGGCCCCAAATCTGTTTTTATGCTTCTCTCTGCTTTACTGGTATGACGGACACTGGGTGTCTAGTTTCTGCCCCCACTAAGACCAATGAAATTACTCTTGCCCCCACCATTGGGGCGGAGTTACTTCTTTCTAGAAATCTAGTCTCTGGCTCTTGCAGCCAATGAAATCACACGACCTCAGCTCTTTCTGTTTTTTTCCTTTTGACGTAGCCAAGTGAGTAACGCTATTTTTATGACGTCTCTTCTTTCTGTCTTCTTTCCCTTTGTTTAAGCAATGAGATAATTTTATCTTTTAAGCCTCCAATTCCTTTTTCAGGGAAATCTCAATTTAGTTATTTCTCGCAAAAATCAAATAATCGTCGGATTTTAATGAAATTTTCAGTACTCATTCATAAAGAGATTCAATTATTTTTGAAATTATCATTTTTTAAAAATCTTGGGAAAATATTTTTTCACATCTGTTACTCACCTTCGCGTAAATCCATGAAATTTTTGTAAATTAAACTTTTTGCGGAAAATGGTTTTGTTAGTTAAACGCAGGACTCATTGGGGAACATGAATCATCTAATTTTTTTTAAAGTGTGGCTTCTGTTTTCGAAAATCTGCTCCGAATAGTAAAATAAAAAAATGCAATGAAACTCTGATATTATTTAATTTGATAAACTTTTAATGGCTTTAATAAATAATATATATGAAAGACATTACAGTCTGAAGAAAAAAAATCTATTACTAATGAAATTTTAAAAGAATTGTTTTTATTAATTATTTTAAATTATAATAATTTATATAGTTTCAAACATATTTTAAAATACTTCAAAGATTTGCTGGGGTTAGTTTAAAAACTAATTAAGCGAAGATAATATTTAGTAATCGAAAAAAAGTTTAATACAAATAGATTGGCCTTCTTATTTTTAAAATCATTTTTAATTTATTTTTTTGTGTAATTGAAGTTTTTTTTGTATAGTAATTTCTATGTGCAAATTAAAAGGTCAAAGTTTCCGCCCCTTACCCGAAAAAAATTATACAATTTTGTCTCTTGTGATTGACATACACTTATCTTATCTCTAATCTGACAACCTGTCAACACGTTTGATATACGGTGGGCAGGTCAAAAGGTTCAACTCTGTCTTATTTGAAATTTCACGCTATAAATAATTAATACTTCTGTAAATCAGATTAATTTAACATAAAAATTGCTAATTTTCAAAAATAATGTGTTTACAGATGTATATTTTATTTTTACAAGATTTTTTAAAAACGAGAATTCAAGTTCGTGTCAATCGCTTCAAAATGGCCGAAAAATTAAAAAGATTAAAAAAATTGAAAAATTTTAGATTCCAATCAATTTAATTTCTGTTTAAAATACATCAGAATATTTTTATTACTGAAAATAGTAAATTTAATAATTTAGCTTTCAATTAAAACCAAAATAAAAGTTTTGAGAAAATATTTTTTTTAAATTCAAATTAAAATCTAGATATCGAAAATGAGTAGAGTTACCTAGATTTTATAATTAATTTTCATTCTGGAACGAGGGGGCCCGTGCCGTCAAGAATGACGGCAAAATATTTATATAGATATGTCGATTAAAATGACGGCAACATATATATTGATGTACCTACTATTGAGAATCCGCCACTTAGACACTAGAAAAATAATAAAAATAAACTACCTTCTACTGAGCGTGGCAGGAAGGCTATATATATATATATATATATATATATATATCTCCGAGTGAATATACATACCGCCTGATGAGACATTGAAGTTTCAATGTCGAAACAAATGTACCTTTGTAGTGGATATATATTTTAGTCATATCACCCCGAGCTAGGCGGTAATGCCACTGATGTGCCGGGGGCTACGTAAGAGTGTAAAGATTAGAAGAGATAAAGCCGGAAATGACATCCTAAACAGGGAACAAGTGATGAGCCTCTACACCTGTTCAATAGACGTGGGTGGAGTGTGAACCGGGCGATAGTTTAGTCTATCTACTCCAATTGAAAAAAAAAGAAACGTGAAAAGATTACAAAAGAGAAAACCGGAAACCACATCCTAAACAGGGAACAAAGGATGAGCCTCTACACCTGTTCAATAGATGTGGGTGGAGTGTGAACCGGACGATAATAACTATATATAAATTATGTACATGTTCTAAAATATAATTTATAATATATATATATATATATATATATATATATATATATATATGCAATTTGTTATATATATATTATATTATTTATATATGCGCGGTACTTATTTGAGAGCGCTCAGTATCATTGATAGAGCTGACATCTCACACCTATCTATATGAATATATATATTTCAACAAAAATATCTAAAAAGATATTTGACGAAAACAATGCATGATAAAATATTTGACAATATATATATATCCAGACAGCATAATTTTCTGTGGGTAAAATTTTTGTTTTAGAAAATGTTCGGGTCATTAGTCATGATCAAATAATTCAGTCAATCGTTTAAGTGTGTCATAAAGGATTCATTCCTTATCACAAATCAATATACGATCAAGAAATAAATATTTCGAAGTCTCAAAAATTCGAACTTTTTCATTTTCACTGAGTTAATGTAAAACTCTATTTGTCGAAGTTTCTAACCTTACCAATTTTCTTCAGATGGTCCGATACGGTCGAAATGATGACAGTCTTTCAGTCAGTTAATAGCCGCACATGAAACACGCTTGGACGATCATGTCTCGAAAGAGACTTAACTGGCTGGGAAGAAGTTTCTTCCCGCAGAAAGTAATAGCAGCCTACTGTAGGTATTACTTTGCGGAAGACTGGTTGTCAACCAAGGCTATAGAACTCGATTTCTACTGCTATTTAACCATAGCTCGAGGGTGAAGTGACAAAATAATAATAACTTTCCAAAGTGTAATTGCGTGTAAATGAATGTAACAAATTTGAATGGAAATCGAACTCAGCTCTCCGATTTCTCATTCCAAGCCGATATTCAATCCATTAAAACCTATTACCTGAGACATTTCTCTGGTGTAGAATTGTTTCGACTAATGTTTTCAGATGTTGGTTATCAATTGCAAATAGACATCCTCTACCATCTTGATTTCGTACCCCCACCGCTGAACTTCATAAACGAACCATTTGCTTTCCGCTCTTAAGTGGGTCCTTCCCCTCATGCTCTTTTAATGTTGGATAGCGATTTGAGAAGCATGAACATGATTAAACTCAAAGTAAGTAAATCCATTCTTTTTTTCATGTTCAAGATGATTATATAATATTTTAAGTTAAATTCTGAAAGATATTGACGTAAAATTAACAAAGAGTACAACTTTATCATTAGAAATAACATATCCACGGTTGCAGGATTGAACAAAAACAAATGATAACAAAAGACAAATTAACATAATAAATTAACTGAGAACTGCAAGAATTAGTTGGATTTAAATGATGAGCTTCCACGTGCGTGTCAAACTGTCACCATGTTGAATTCAGAGTGTTTCGTCCAACTAGAGAACAAGGAACGTAACTCAATTGTATTTTGAGTTATCATCCTTTAAAAGAGGAAGTAAGTTGCACCCACCTACCAAGGAACTTTATTTTTTATTTGTTTGAGCTAGCTCGGATATTTATGAGTCTATCACACCAAACCTTTAGTCAGTTGCCATATTTGATACACGCTTTGGCGATCATGTCTCGAAAGTGACATGGCTGACTGGGCAGAACGTTATCCAGCAGTAGGCTGCCATTACTTTCTGCGATAGATTGGTTGCCAGCCAAGGCTATAGAACCTAATCTGCCCTGTTATTTAACTGGAGGGAAAAGACGGATTAACACCTTTCCCAAAATGTATTTGCGCGTAAGTGAATGCAAGAAATTAAACTAGAATTCGAGCTCGGTACCCCGATTTCTTGTTCCGAACCGATATCCACTGCATCAAAAGACACATTACGATCTTGGATTAAAGTCAGAAGGTCGTTAAAGTAGCAGCCTGTGACAGTTGGTCAATGTCGGTCGTTGCTGGGTGTGCAACTCGTATTGCGCCATCGCTAAGTGTCCAGAGCAATCGCAAGTTCTTGTTTAGCCAACATTGTCCTTCAAAACGCGCACTGCGTTCCCGTAAGATATGGAGATATCAGGACTGGGTTCAAAGAGCTATGATTCAAGAGATATTATGTATAACTCTCAGAATCCAAGTGTAGACTCCTTCAAGCTTAGTTACTATCCTAGCAGTGACACCATGGATTAAGTCCGACTCTACAGTGGTACTAAAGAATATCCGTTTGAGGCTTTTGATAGATTAGATTTCTCGTTTATATCCATCTTATTTAAGGCGGCACAAATTTTAGTTATGTATTATCTTCACATCATTCTCAGTAGAAATTATTTCGTTTCCTTAGGAATATAAAAAATTCAACTAACCTGAGACAGTTTATAAGGCTCAATTAGAAGTAATATATTTTTGTACAACTATTATAATAATATATTCGAGCACAATTAGAAAGTTTATTTATTTTCAGAACAATTTACAATCAGTCAGTTATGTGCCATACGTGATACACGCTTGAGTGATCATGTCTTGAAAGAGACATGACTGACTGGGCGAAGATTTTTCCGCAGTAGATTGCCATTACTTTCTGCGGTAGAATGGTTGCCTGCCAAAGCTATATAACCCAATCTGTCTTGCTATTTAAACCATATCTCGAGGGAGAAGAAATGGCTTAATACCTTTCCAAGGGTATTTGTGCGTAAGTGAATGCAACGAATTTAACTAGAATCCAAACTCGGTTCTTCGATTTCTCGTTCCGAATCTATATCTACTACACCACAGTGCACATCGCAATTTACAATTCCTGGAACTTATTATCCATTTTAATATAGTGTTATAAGATAGAGTATCTGCAATAAAATCGGCCCCGACTTGGCATGTAGGTCTCACTCACTATCTCAGCGACGTAACCTTTCTGTCTTTTACAAGTATTTTTTATGGTAACTGCTCTGATGAGCTTTTTTTGCATGGTGTCCTGTCACGTGAATTCAAGCATGCTACATGATTGGCCCCTAGGTCCCAAGCTTTTACTGTTAAAATAGTTACATGCAACCACCACTAATACTCTAACAGTTTCTTTCCTCGCATTTCCCGTCTGTGGAACTCCCTTCCGTTTACCTGCTTCCCTGATAGCTACAATTAAAAAATTAGATGCAATGTCAATATCTATCTTTTATCATCTTGAACCCAATCCATCTTTTATTACTTCTTCAATACCCTCCCTACCCTGTCTTTTCTTTCACTGCGACCCCCTGCGCACTAGTGACCGTCCGCTTTGTCTGGCTGAAACAATTAACAAAACTAAATAACAAAATAAATATATGAAATAACGAACCATTTTATTTAAATAGAAAAAAAATGAAAAGAAAATGTTTTTCTTGGCAGTGCCTCTTGTCAAATAATTTATTTCCTCATGAATAAAAACCAAGATGGTGTACAAGATTTAACCCTTACCTGAAACATTCGAACAAGTCGACTGATTGATTAGCAAGTCAGATCTATTAAACACGTCGGGCGACCGAATAATATTTTGTATTTTTCGTTTTCTTTTCAACAAGAAACTGAATACAGATTGAGGAAAGAAAGAAACAGAATATTTCAAAAAGAAAAAAAGAAAATAAAAGACAGAAAAAAAAAACTGACCGGAAAGATAACAGAAATAAAGACGGCTAGGAAAAATCAACTTCCGGTCATGTGATATATCCCAACGAGAAAATATCGATTCCATTACAAATACTAGACTGTTAAGTATATATCAGTCATTGTGTGTATATCTGTTATGGGAGATATTTTTTTGCGAACAATTTTTATGGAATATTACTGCCGAGGTCTGTTCGTTGAAATTGTTATTTAGTGTTTCTAACTTCAGACGAGTTAAACAGACATACTTTGTCAATATTATTCAATAAAAATTGTTTGAAAGAATTCTTGCTGCCGAAATACACCTTATTTTTATTTATTTTTTGATGCAATTAAAACGTAAGAGGTAACTCTCAGTGGAATGAATAAAAAGACTTTAGTGAAGAGGAAAGACAATAAAAGAAAAAGTTTCAGAAAAATAGAAGATAACTATTGAAGTTGCATTTCAATTTCTGCAGATTTTAGGTGACAGGGAATCAAGAAACCTGAAGAGAGTTCCGAGAAAAGAAATTGTTAGAATAGAACTTACGGTTACATTCAAATAATGAGAGCTAGTAACCAATCTTGTAGTATGTTTAAATTCATTCGGTAGATTGGATGACTAATAAATTATGATTTCATAACGATTGAGCTCTCTAGAGAGGAAATAAAAAAAAATTAAAAACAGTTACCACTTCTGCGATTTACGCATTACTCTTCAATAATGAATTGAATTTTCCCGGTGGCTGGCGTGTGTATACACCGCATATATATAACACGCTAAAATTTCACTCTCTCTCATTCCATGCGCCGATAGCTTATTGAGTAGGCGTTCCGACTGACACCAAATCGATCGAGTTTGGTAGCAAGTGGATGATTATCCAAACTGATGATCTATGATGTTTCGCCACACATGATCTGTGATACAGCGAAACAGGCTTGTATGTGGATCACTAATAAATATATATATATAGTGACGTAAATTCTTAAACGCAGATTGATATAGATCCTTCTTTACGTTTCCCTCTTTCTTTCTTTCTTTCTTTCTTTCTTTCTTCGCAGTATTACTTTTAACAATTAGGAATTAAAACCCTTTTATTTCTGCTCCTTACATTTTCAATACTTAATTCTAAATTTAACCTCTTAATTTTTTTCTTTTATCTTATTTTTATTTAAAATTTTAAAATGTTTTTAATGTACACGTAATATTTAAGTATTTGAATTTTAAGATTCATGATTTACGCCCCTTTGATTTCTTCTCCTTGCATTTTATTATTTTTTATTTTTATTTTATTTCATTTATATTTTAATTTGAAATTTGAAATTTAAAATTTAATTTTCTAACAACATGTAACCGTAGATTATTTAAGATTTTAATCTTGTTATTAAAAAAGCAGTAACTTAACTTTAAAAAAATTTAATTCCCATGAACATCGAGTAAACTTTTTTTAATTTTTTTTTTATAAGCGTTTCACCCCGAGCAAGGCATGTCACTGCCACTACTGCGCAGGGGGCTACGTAGAGTGGAGAAAGGATGATTAAATATAGGAAATGTCAGAGGGTAGGTGATAGGCGGGTAAGGATACCGAGAATGAGGGTTGGGTAGATGAGAGTGTTCTGAGAATAATTGGGAGTTAGAGTGATAGGAGGTGTCTATTGACCCTACATTGAAACACCTGGAGATTGTAACTGTCGGGAAAGCAGAGTTGTGGAAGGGAGTTCCACAGGCGGGAAGCGCGAGAAAAGAAGCTGTTGGAGTAGAATTTACGGTTACATCTTATTTGTTTAACTGTAAAAGGGTGGGACCTAGTTGCTAATCTAGTATCTCGTATAAATTCGTGCTTAGGCGGCACCAGTGATCTAAGCTCATCGGAGCAGTAGCCATGAAAGTACTTGTAGAAGAGGCACAGGGAAGCCACATCACGCCGGTGAGAGAGCGGCTGCAGCCGGACTGCCAAGTCAGTATCAACCACGTTACAGATCCTCCTTTGTATTTTGTCAAGAAGCCCAAGGAGAGCAGCAGGGGCACCCGACCAGACATGGCAGCAATATTCAATACATGGGCGGATGGTAGATTTGTATATGTGCAGAATAGATTCAGGTGGGAAAAACTTCCGGGCCCTGCACAGGGAGCCGACTTTCATAGCAGCAGATTTGGCAATGGATTCAATATAGTCATTCCATTTGAGGTCCGCCGAAAGTGTAAGGCCAAGAGGCGTAGTATTTTACTCTCTGGGAGGCTAGCCTGTCCCATGCTAATGGGAGGTAGATGCGATTGTCTATGGTGGTTAGTTGATAACAGCTTCGTTTTAGAGGCATTGAAATTTACCAACCATTTCCTACCCCAGGCCACTACGGATTAGAGGTCCCTTTCAAGTACGGCAGCGAGGTTCACTTTGTCGTCCACACCTGGTTTCTGATCGATGCGAGAGTAGATTGTTGTGTCATCGGCATACATGCCAACTTGGGATCTAATGGTGTCGGGGAGATCATTAATGTAGATCAGAAAGAGCGTGGGACCTAGAATAGAACCTTGAGGGACGCCCGCGTTCGTATGGTAGTTTTGGGAGGCATGCCCATTTAATACCACCTTCAATGTGCGGTTAGAGAGGAAAGACTGGATGAGATCAAACAGATGTCCAGTTATCCCATAGCTCCGCAGTTTGCACAAGAGGCCAGCATGCCAGACCCTGTCGAATGCTTTGGAGATATCCAAGGCAACGGTTCGGGCTTCACCATTCTTGTCGAGTGCCCGATATATGTACTCGGTAATGGTCGTTAGCATATCAGCAGTAGACCTGGTGAAGCGAAACCCGTACTGTTTGTCAGAGAGAAGCCCGTTGGCCATGAGATGCTGAATCACTTCGGCGTTGATAATGGCTTCGAAAACTTTGCCAAAGATTGGAAGGAGACTAATAGGACGGTAATTGGCGGGGTCTGAGGGTTCGCCAGAATTCTTAAATATAGGAACTACGCAGGGGGACTTCCAACAGGCAGGAAAGCAGGAAGCAGATAGGCAGAGGTTATAGAGTTTAGAGCGGACAGAGGAGAGTTCTGGGGCACATTTCTTCAGTACTATGACTGGGATTCCGTCACCGCCGCTCGCTTTGTGTGGGTCAAGTTGTACAATTATCTTGGCGACCAGCGAGGGTGTAATGTGGACGTTATTTAGTTGAGCCTTAGTTCTGGGTGGGAAGTCTTGTGTAGGTATTCCTAACGAGTCCAGTGTCGAATTGGTTGAGAATCTACGGGCAAAGCATTCAGCCTTGTCGGCTGGGTGGGTGAGAACTTCAAACTCATTGATTAGTGGGGGTATTGAAGTCTTGTTCCTGCTGAGGACGCTTTTGCAGAGACGCCAGTAATCTTTGGAACCAAACCTAGAGGATGCTATGCGTTGCCTAATTCTGGGAGCAAACGCCTTCTTGGCTTCGTTCAGGACTTTTTTACACTTGTTCCGTGCTGAGGTGAAAAGGCGCCTGTTTTGGTTCGACGAGCAGCTTCGATAGAGCCGGAAGAAATGATTCAAATCTATTAAACTATCAGTTTGAAATATGCACCTGATGGTTGCATAACGCATGAAACTTCGAGTCGTGCTATAAACGTAGCATAATATGTATACATACATGTATATATATATATATATATATATATATATATATATATATATATACAGAGAGAGAGCGAGAGGGAGAGAGAGAGTGCTATGGATAAACTGTCGTCTAAATTACGCTAAATGAAAATAACACTGACCTCTCATTTTAACAGACTAGCAGTATAGCCCGGCATTGCTCGGGTGTAATGAAAGCTTTAAAACTAATCCATGGTCCTGGCGCTCAGACTCAGCCTAAAGAATATTTGTGTGAAGTTTGGTGAGAATCGGATAAAAATTGTAGATTTGTATAAAGGACATACAGACAGATAAATAGACACACACATAAACATCTTACCTTTTATATATATATATATATATATATATTATCGATTTTCTGCACTATTGTAAGAACTGCAAACTTGAAACTTCTGAATATCGTTTCTTATGTCTTTGTCTATGAGTGTATCAAATTTGATTAAAATCGGACCACTCCTTCGATAACCCGATTTTTTCGATTATCGATTTTCGATATTTATCTGGGGTACCTTGACATAAGACCTAGCTAAGAACACTCGCAGACGCTTATAGAACAACTGTGTAAATTTTCAAGAAAATCGGTTCAGCCGTTTCGGAGTCTATAGGTAACGGACACACACACACAGACACACACACATACACACGCACACAAAGTTCCATTTATAAATAAGTTAAGATATATTTACCAAAAATACTCAAAATATCTCGGAATACTACAAAGTAAATTTATTTAATAAAATTGTCATCGGCTTCAACCATGGCCTCCAGACGATTTTGGAAAACTACCACTATTCTGGATGGTATCCTTGTTTAAGTTGGTTAATGCTGCTATAATCCTTGCCTTCAGTTCATCTTTGGTGTTATAATGAGTTTTGTTGGATTCTCACTCAACTGCGCCCCACATATAATAATCAAAGGGGCTGCAGTCTGGGGAGTCAAGTGGGCAAATGTAAAGGGTGATGTGGCCGCAGTTGTTCTGCTTGTGTGGCATGGTGCAGCATCCACCCCTTTGACTCAAGGAAGAACTAGCTCCTTCATGAACTTGATGTAGGCCTCCGTGTTTAGTCTAAGGCCCTGTGGGAAGATGAATTTGAGGCATAACATCGCCATCAATGGTGATCACTCCAAACACCTTGGTAATCACCATTAGTCTCATCTAACTCTTTCCGAATCATTTGCATTGTCTTCACACTGACACTCAAACAACCAGAAATGATCGTATTGTAGCTCCTGGTGAGAATGTCAGGCGATAAAGCCGTTTTCAAAATTTCTGGCGAGGAGAATTGCATCATGGTGCTCTTTTCCTACTATCGGTCATGTGCGAAATTAAAAATAAAAAATGCCGACAATTTACCCATCGCACACTGTATACATGTGTAAGTTGGACAAGAAGATAAACTATCCTTTTAACGACGCTCTTTGTTCTCCGCGGGACTTTATGAACTTTAGGATTTATTTTCTTGCACGTGTTTACATACAAGAGCCAAGTTGTCATTGAATTATGAAGGCTTTTAAATTTGAGAACGTTTATGAATATTCATCAGGTGGTTGAAAGATCAGTTAAAATACGAGGAGGACACAAAGTGCCACAATACAATGCATGGTAGGGCAAAACTAAGCGAGTAATATTCAAGAAATATATTTTTTAAACTTTTGTTTAAATTGTGATCAGATTGTTATGTTATATGCATATATATTTTTAAAAAGATGAAACACGTCGGCTAAGAATAGTTTTCCTCTGGTTTTTATTCATTTTGTTTCTTTTCACTATCTGAAAATAATTTATGCATATAAGTGGACATTGAAGTCAACACCCAGAAGTGACAGTGATATGGGAAAATAAACAGAATAGCGCGGTACAGAATATAAAGCGTTGTGTTCATAGATTTATGAAGGTGATATTTAAAAAAAAATTCCCCATTACGTTAAAAAGAAGAAAGAAAATGAAAGACGTGGGGGGGGGGCGTTGTTTCTTCTTTTTCTTCTTATCCCCTGAGCACCTGACTAGTTCCTTCTAAATATCTGGGTTGAGAGCTGGAAAAATTGTATTCATGCGTAGTGTGTCTTTGACAAATTGTAACCCTATTTTCAGATGACTGGTATTAATTTTAAGTGATTTTCAAGATGAAAAGAGATTTCACTAAAACTGGAGAATACATTTATTTTTGTCGGGTAAATAACCGAAATGTTAACAAGCGGAATAAGCAGATGCAGAATACAATGAGTGCAAGATTATTTGCAAGCGAATTTATCAAAGCTACTCTAGTCAAAATATATGTCAGTGGGTTTTGACGGTATGTGACCCTAGGTAAAAATACGGCTTTGAGAATTTCCTGTGTACTAAATTACTTGGGCAGTTGATAAAAGCAGGCAGACAATAACAGGGAGTGGGTTTTTCTTTCCTTCTTTGCAAGACGAAATGGTTAAATGTAATAGTTTTCATTTCAAGCTGCTAAGAGTTATACAGTGATGGAAATGGAGACCCTTTACATATTTTTCCCACTCCAATCTATTTAACAAAAGTAGAATACAAGACGAAATTAGTGAATTCGACTCCTGTGTTTTGGGATGTGAGATTGGAAAGAGATTTGAATGGTGGATTGAATAATACGGTCGGACAGAAACGGGAGAGAGAGAGAGAGAGAGAGAGAGAGAGAGAGAGAGAGAGAGAGAGAGAGATTGCAAGAGACAGTCAGTCCAAATATAGCCAACTTGAAGTTAAATAAAACATCGTCCCGTAGAAATAATACAACACGAATATTATCGTGCTACTGAAATACCAGCCAGGTGATATTTCTTTTTCATCGCTTACTTTGACTTGCTTATCTTGTAATTATTCGATATATATAAATATATATAAATCTACACCGTGTCGTTGCGGTCTTAAAGCTGGTTTACATTATATACCAATCTCTCGCATATCTGGACCAGCCTCGTCAAGTGGTATTAAGCGGTCCTGTTTGGCTAATCCGAGATCAACAACACAACGTGAGCGGAATTGGCCAAAGATCAGGGAGGTTGACTGGACGCAGCCAGTGTCGTGTTATAAACAGACCTGGCGAAGCCGATATATCTACAGCTCAAACCACAGTCAATATCCTCCAACACTGAAGGATTGTCTTGCTTAGTCTAGGAAGCCCTCTACCCGACTATGCCGTGTTGTCACTTCACTTACTACATACATAGCTATGAAATCCAGTCTCCTTAACTGTGCTTGATGGCCACGGAAGTTACAAAGAGGTTAATCTGTCCTATAACAGATATCGCTTTTAATGCTAATGATCGTCTAGCCATCCTATTCTACAGAAATGTTTTCTGAGGGTAAACGTACTTTGTGATTAAATGAAAGCAGTTTAGTTTTGGTGACGGAATCGGTTTTACCTTGATCATGCAACATATAGTACTGGGTTATATTGTAC
>JBBBDQ010028515.1:0-14210 GCA_037127315.1 Ascarosepion bandense | reverse complement strand
AGAATAGAAATCAAAGAACGAATTTACATGGCAAATACTTCACAACGTCCATCTTCGTCACTTTTATAGATATAGACTAGAAGTTTAGCTCGGTTTCACTTGGGTAGTTTTAGAAATAATAGAATAGAAATCAAAGAATGAATTTACATGGCAAATACTTCACAACGTCCACCTTCGTCACTTTTATATATATAGACTACAAGTTTAGCTCGGTTTCACTTCGGTAGTTTTAGAAATAATAGAATAGAAATCAAAGAACGAATTTACATGGCAAATACTTCACAACGTCCATCTTCGTCACTTTTATAGATATAGACTAGAAGTTTAGCTCGGTTTCACTTGGGTAGTTTTAGAAATAATAGAATAGAAATCAAAGAACGAATTTACATGGCAAATACTTCACAACGTCCACCTTCGTCACTTTTATAGATATAGACTAGAAGTTTAGCTCGGTTTCACTTGGGTAGTTTTAGAAATAATAGAATAGAAATCAAAGAACGAATTTACATGGCAAATACTTCACAACGTCCATCTTCGTCACTTTTATAGATATAGACTACAAGTTTAGCTCGGTTTCACTTGGGTAGTTTTAGAAATAATAGAATAGAAATCAAAGAACGAATTTACATGGCAAATACTTCACAACGTCCATCTTCGTCACTTTTATAGATATAGACTAGAAGTTTAGCTCGGTTTCACTTGGGTAGTTTTAGAAATAATAGAATAGAAATCAAAGAACGAATTTACATGGCAAATACTTCACAACGTCCATCTTCGTCACTTTTATAGATATAGACTAGAAGTTTAGCTCGGTTTCACTTGGGTAGTTTTCGAAATAATAGAATAGAAATCAAAGAACGAATTTACATGGCAAATACTTCACAACGTCCATCTTCGTCACTTTTATAGATATAGACTACAAGTTTAGCTCGGTTTCACTTGGGTAGTTTTAGAAATAATAGAATAGAAATCAAAGAACGAATTTACATGGCAAATACTTCACAACGTCCATCTTCGTCACTTTTATAGATATAGACTAGAAGTTTAGCTCGGTTTCACTTGGGTAGTTTTAGAAATAATAGAATAGAAATCAAAGAACGAATTTACATGGCAAATACTTCACAACGTCCATCTTCGTCACTTTTATAGATATAGACTACAAGTTTAGCTCGGTTTCACTTGGGTAGTTTTAGAAATAATAGAATAGAAATCAAAGAACGAATTTACATGGCAAATACTTCACAACGTCCACCTTCGTCACTTTTATAGATATAGACTACAAGTTTAGCTCGGTTTCACTTGGGTAGTTTTAGAAATAATAGAATAGAAATCAAAGAACGAATTTACATGGCAAATACTTCACAACGTCCACCTTCGTCACTTTTATAGATATAGACTACAAGTTTAGCTCGGTTTCACTTGGGTAGTTTTAGAAATAATAGAATAGAAATCAAAGAACGAATTTACATGGCAAATACTTCACAACGTCCATCTTCGTCACTTTTATAGATATAGACTAGAAGTTTAGCTCGGTTTCACTTGGGTAGTTTTAGAAATAATAGAATAGAAATCAAAGAACGAATTTACATGGCAAATACTTCACAACGTACATCTTCACAACTACTTTTATAGATATAGACTAGAAGTTTAGCTCGGTTTCCTTTAGGTAGTTTAGAAATAATAGAATAGAAATCAAAGAACGAATTTACATGAAAATACTTCACAGCACGTCCACCTTCGTCACTTTTATAGATATAGACTAGAAGTTTGCAGCTCTCGGTTTCACTTGGGTAGTTTTAGAAATAATAGAATAGAAATCAAAGAACGAATTTACATGGCAAATACTTCACAACGTCATCTTCGTCACTTTTTTATAGATATAGACTAGAGATTTAGCTCGGTTTCACTTAGGTAGTTTTAGAAATAATAGAATAGAAATCAAAACGAATTTGTAGCAAATACTTCACAACGTCCATCTTCTTCACTTTTATAGATATAGACTAGAAGTTTAGCTCGGTTTCACTTGGGTAGTTTTAGAAATAATAGAATAGAAAATCAAAGAACAATTTACATGGCAAATGCTTACAACGTCCATCTTCGTCACTTTTATAGATAGACTAGGATTTAGCTCGGACTTAGCTACAGGTAGTTTTAGAAATAGTAGATAGAAATCAAAGAACGAATTTACATAGCAAATACTTCACAACGTCCATCTTCGTCACTTTTATAGATATAGACTACAAGTTTAGCTCGGTTTCACTTGGTGGTTAGAAAATAATAGAATAGAAATCCAAGGAGCAATTTACATGGCAAATACTTCACAACGTCCATCTTCGTCACTTTTATGAATGTAGACTAGAAGTTTAGCTCGGTTTCACTTGGGTAGTTTTAGAAATAATAGAATAGAAATCAAAGAACGAATTTATGGCAAATACTTCCACAACGTCCATCTTCGTCACTTTTATAGATATGAACTACAATTTAGCTCGGTTTCGGGTAGTTTTAGAAATAAATAGAATAGAAATCAAAGAACAATTTACATGGCAAATACTTCACAACGTCCATCTTCGTCACTTTTATAGATATAGACTAGAAGTTCAACTCGGTTTCGCTGCCAGGTAGTTTAGAAATAATAGAATAGAAATCAAAAGAGAACGAATTTACATAACGTACTTCACAACGTCCATCTTCGTCACTTTTATAGATATAGACTACAAGTTTAGATCGGTTTCACTTGGGTAGTTTGAAAATAATAGAATGAAAATCAAAGAACGAATTTACATGGCAAATACTTCACAACGTCCACCTTCGTCACTTTTATAGATATATTGCAAGTTTGAAAACCGGTTTTTCCTTGGAGTAGTTTTAGAAATAATAGAATAGAAATCAAAGAACGAATTTACGACGCTACAACGTCCACCTTCGTCACTTTTATAGATATAGACTACAAGTTTAGATCGGTTTCACTTGGGTAGTTTTAGAAATAATAGAATAGAAATCAAAGAACGAATTTACATGGCAAATACTTCACAACGTCCATCTTCGTCACTTTTATGGAGTAGACTAGAAGTTTAGCTCGGTTTCACTTGGGTAGTTTTAGAAATAATAGAATAGAAATCAAAGAACAATTTACATGGCAAATAATTCACAACGTCCATCTTCGTCACTTTTATAGATATAGACTAGAAGTTTAGCTCGGTTTCACTTGGGTAGTTTTAGAAATAATAGAATAGAAATCAAAGAACGAATTTACATGGCCGTACAACGTCCATCTTCTTCACTTTTATAGATATAGACTAGAAGTTTAGCTCGGTTTCACTTGGGTAGTTTTAGAAATAATAGAATAGAAATCAAAGAACGAATTTACATAGCAAATACTTCACAACGTCCATCTTCGTCACTTTTATAGATATAGGTTAGAAGTTTAGCTCGGTTTCACTTGGGTAGTTTTAGCAACAGAATAGAAATCAAAGAACGAATTTACATAAATATCACAATCAGCCGTCCATTCTATTACTTTTATAGATATAGACTACAAGTTTAGCTCGGTTTTGCCTTGGGTAGTTTTAGAAGAATAGAAATCAAAGAACGAATTTACATGGCAAATACTTCACAACGTCCATTTCGTCACTTTTATAGATATAGACTAGAAGTTTAGCCTTGGTTTCACTTGGGTAGTTTTAGAAATAATGAAGAAATCAAAGAACGAATTTACATGACAAATACTACAACGTCCATCTTCGTCACTTTTATAGATATAGACTAGAAGTTTAGCTCGGTTTCACTTGGGTAGTTTTAGAAATAATAGAATAGAAATCAAAGAACGAATTTACATGGCGCTGTCGCCAACGTCCATCTTCTTCACTTTTATAGATATAGACTAAGTTTAGCTCGGTTTCACTTGGGTAGTTTTAGAAATAATAGAATAGAAATCAAAGAACGAATTTACATGCAACATTACAACGTCCACCTTTTCGTCACTTTTATAGATATAGACTACAAGTTTAGTTTCCGGTTTCACTTTGGGTAGTTTTGTGAAATAATAGAAGTAGAAATCAAAGAAGAATTTATACGGCAAATACTTCACAACGTCCATCTTCGTCACTTTATAGATATAGACTAGAAGTTTAGCTCGGTTTCACGGTAGTTTTAGAGAAATAATAGAATAGAAATCAAAGAACGAATTTACATGCAAATACTTCACAACGTCCATCTTCTTCACTTTTATAGATATAGACTAGAAGTTTAGTTCGGTTTCACTTTGGGTAGTTTTAGAAATAATAGAATAGAAATCAAAGAACGAATTTATACGGGCAATACTTACCAACGTCCACCTTCGTCACTTTTATAGATATAGACTACAAGTTTAGCTCGGTTTCACCGGTAGTTTTAGAAATAATAGAATAGAAATCAAAGAACGAATTCTACATGGCAAATACTTCACAACGTCCATCTTCGTCACTTTTATAGATATAGACTAGTGCCATTTTGTTTGGTAGTTTTAGAAATAATAGAATAGAAATCAAAGAACGAATTTACATGGCAAATACTTCACAACGTCCATCTTCTTCACTTTTATACATAGACTAGAAGTTTAGCTCGGTTTCACTTGGGTGTTTTAGAAATAATAGAATAGAAATCAAAGAACGAATTTACATGGCAAATACTCTTACAACGTCCATCTTCACTACTTTTATAGATATAGACTAGAAGTTTAGTTCGGTTTCACTTGCAGTTTTAGAAATAATAGAATAGAAATCAAAGAACGAATTTACATGGCAAATACTTCACAACGTCCATCTTCGTCACTTTTATAGATATAGACTAGAAGTTTAGCTCGGTTTCAATTTTGAAGCTCTTAGAAATAATAGAATAGAAATCAAAGAATGAATTTACAGCGGCAAATACTTCACAACGTCCATCTTCGTCACTTATAGATATAGATCTTCAGGAAGTTTTGAGTTTGCTTCACTTGGGTAGTTTTAGAAATAATAGAATAGAATGTAAGAACGAATTTAAGTTAATGTGGCAAATACTTCACA
The DNA here is from genome assembly GCA_037127315.1 of Ascarosepion bandense. Taxonomy (NCBI): domain Eukaryota; kingdom Metazoa; phylum Mollusca; class Cephalopoda; order Sepiida; family Sepiidae; genus Ascarosepion; species Ascarosepion bandense. The sequence continues at coordinate 9,168 of JBBBDQ010028515.1, read as the reverse complement.
ACGTCCATCTTCGTCACTTTTATAGATATAGACTACAAGTTTAGCTCGGTTTCACTTGGGTAGTTTAAATAATAGAATAAACAAAGAACGAATTTATATGGTAAATACTTCACAACGTCCATCTTCGTCACTTTATAGTAGACTAGAAGTTTACCGGTTTCAATTTTGGGTAGTTTTAGAAATAATAGAATAGAAATCAAAGAACGAATTTACATGGCGCATTCACAACGTCCATCTTCGTCACTTTTATAGATATAGACTAGAAGTTTAGCTCGGTTTCACTTGGGTAGTTTTAGAAATAATAGAATAGAAATCAAAGAACAATTGACATGGCAAATACTTCACAACGTCCACCTTCGTCACTTTTATAGATATAGACTAGAAGTTTAGTTCTCGGTTTCACTTGGGTAGTTTTAGAAACAATAAAGGAAATCAAAACGAATTTACATGGCAAATACTTCACAACGTCCACCTTCGTCACTTTTATAGATATAGACTAGAAGTTTAGCTTCCGGTTTCACTTGGGTAGTTTTAGAAATAATAGAATAGAAATCAAAGAACGAATTTACATGGCAAATACTTCACAACGTCCACCTTCGTCACTTTTATAGATATAGACTGTATGTTTAGCTCGGTTTCCAATTTGGGTAGTTTTAGAAATAATAGAATAGAAATCAAAGAACGAATTTACATGGCAAATACTTCACAACGTCCATCTTCGTCACTTTTATAGATATAGACTACAAGTTTAGCTCGGTTTCACTTGGGTAGTTTTATAAATAATAGAATAGAAATCAAAGAACGAATTTACATGGCAAATACTTCACAACGTCCATCTTCGTCACTTTTATAGATATAGACTAGAAGTTTAGCTCGGTTTCACTTGGGTAGTTTTAGAAATAATAGAATAGAAATCAAAGAATGAATTTACATGGCAAATACTTCACAACGTCCACCTTCGTCACTTTTATATATATAGACTACAAGTTTAGCTCGGTTTCACTTCGGTAGTTTTAGAAATAATAGAATAGAAATCAAAGAACGAATTTACATGGCAAATACTTCACAACGTCCATCTTCGTCACTTTTATAGATATAGACTAGAAGTTTAGCTCGGTTTCACTTGGGTAGTTTTAGAAATAATAGAATAGAAATCAAAGAACGAATTTACATGGCAAATACTTCACAACGTCCATCTTCGTCACTTTTATAGATATAGACTAGAAGTTTAGCTCGGTTTCACTTGGGTAGTTTTAGAAATAATAGAATAGAAATCAAAGAACGAATTTACATGGCAAATACTTCACAACGTCCACCTTCGTCACTTTTATAGATATAGACTAGAAGTTTAGCTCGGTTTCACTTGGGTAGTTTTAGAAATAATAGAATAGAAATCAAAGAACGAATTTACATGGCAAATACTTCACAACGTCCATCTTCGTCACTTTTATAGATATAGACTACAAGTTTAGCTCGGTTTCACTTGGGTAGTTTTAGAAATAATAGAATAGAAATCAAAGAACGAATTTACATGGCAAATACTTCACAACGTCCATCTTCGTCACTTTTATAGATATAGACTAGAAGTTTAGCTCGGTTTCACTTGGGTAGTTTTAGAAATAATAGAATAGAAATCAAAGAACGAATTTACATGGCAAATACTTCACAACGTCCACCTTCGTCACTTTTATAGATATAGACTAGAAGTTTAGCTCGGTTTCACTTGGGTAGTTTTCGAAATAATAGAATAGAAATCAAAGAACGAATTTACATGGCAAATACTTCACAACGTCCATCTTCGTCACTTTTATAGATATAGACTACAAGTTTAGCTCGGTTTCACTTGGGTAGTTTTAGAAATAATAGAATAGAAATCAAAGAACGAATTTACATGGCAAATACTTCACAACGTCCATCTTCGTCACTTTTATAGATATAGACTAGAAAGTTTAGCTCGGTTTCACTTGGGTAGTTTTAGAAATAATAGAATAGAAATCAAAGAACGAATTTACATGGCAAATACTTCACAACGTCATCTTCATCCTTTTATAGATATAGACTACAATTTAGCTCGGTTTCACTTGGGTAGTTTTTAGAAATAATAGAATAGAAATCAAAGAACGAATTTGTGGCAAATGCTTTACAACGTCCACACCTTCATCACTTTTATAGATATAGACTACAAGTTTAGCTCGGTTTCACTTGGGTAGTTTTAGAAATAATAGAATGAAATCGAAACGAATTTACATGGCAAATACTTCACAACGTCACATCTTCGTCACTTTTTATAGATATAGACTAGAAGTTTAGCTCGGTTTCCTTGGGGTAGTTTTAGAAATAATAGAATAGAAATCAAAGAACGAATTTACGCATGGCAAATACTTCACAACGTCCATCTTCGTCACTTTTATAGATATAGACTAGAAGTTTAGCTCGGTTTCACTTGGGTAGTTTAGAAATAATAGAATAGAAATCAAAGAACGAATTTACATGGCAAATACTTCACAACGTCCGTCTTCTTCACTTTTTTATAGATATAGACTAGAAGTTTAGCTCGGTTTCACTTGGGTAGTTAGAAATAATAGAATAGAAATCAAAGAACGAATTTACATGGCAAATACTTTACAACGTCCACCTTCAATCACTTTTATAGATATAGACTACAAGTTTAGCTCGGTTTCACTTGGGTAGTTTAGAAATAATAGAATAGAAATCAAAGAACGAATTTACATGGCAAATACTTCACAACGTCCATCTTCATCACTTTTATAGATATAGACTAGAAGTTTAGCTCGGTTTCACTTGGGTAGTTTTAGAAATAATAGAATAGAAATCAAAGAACGAATTTACATGGCAAATACTTCACAACGTCCATCTTCTTCACTTTTATAGATATAGACTAGAAGTTTAGCTCGGTTTCACTTGGGTAGTTTTTAGAAAATAATAGAATAGAAATCAAAGAACGAATTTACATGGCAAATACTTCACAACGTCCATCTTCGTCACTTTTATAGATATAGACTAGAAGTTTAGCTCGGTTTCACTTGGGTAGTTTTAGAAATAATAGAATAGAAATCAAAGAACAGTTACATATGAAGTAACTACAACATCCATCTTCGTCACTTTTATAGATATAGACTACAAGTTTAGCTCGGTTTCACTTGGGTAGTTTTAGAAATAATAGAATAGAAATCAAAGAACCAATTTACATGGCAAATACTTCACAACGTCCATCTTCGTCACTTTTATAGATATAGACTAGAAGTTTAGCTCGGTTTTCACTTGGAACGTTTAGAAATAATAGAATAGAAATCAAGAAACAGTTTACACTTGGCAAATACTTCACAACGTCCATCTTCCGCACTTTTATAGATACAAGACTACAAGTTTAGCTCGGTTTCACTTGGGTAGTTTTAGAAATAATAGAATAGAAATCAAAGAACGAATTTTGTAATCTTCACAACGTCCATCTTCGTCACTTTTATAGATATAGACTAGAAGTTTAGCTCGGTTTCACTTGGGTAGTTTTAGAAATAATAGAATAGAAATCAAAGAACGAATTTACATGGCAAATACTTCACAACGTCCATCTTCGTCACTTTTATAGATATAGACTACAAGTTTAGATCGGTTTCACTTGGGTAGTTTTAGAAATAATAGAATAGAAATCAAAGAACGAATTTACATGGCAAATACTTCACAACGTCCACCTTTGTCACTTTTATAGATATAGACTAGAAGTTTAGCTCGGTTTCACTTGGGTAGTTTTCAGAAATAATAGAATAGAAATCAAAGAACGAATTTACATGGCAAATACTTCACAACGTCCACCTTCGTCACTTTTATAGATATAGACTACAAGTTTAGATCGGTTTCACTTGGTAGTTTTAGAAATAATAGAATAGAAATCGAGAACGAATTTACATGGCAAATACTTCACAACAGCCATCTTCGTCACTTTTATAGATATAGACTAGAAGTTTAGCTCGGTTTCACTTGGGTAGTTTTAGAAATAATAGAATAGAAATCAAAGAACGAATTTACATGGCAAATACTTCACAACGTCCATCTTCGTCACTTTTATAGATATAGACTAGAAGTTTAGCTCGGTTTCACTTGGGTAGTTTTAGAAATAATAGAATAGAAATCAAAGAACGAATTTACATGGCAAATACTTCACAACGTCCATCTTCTTCACTTTTATAGATATAGACTAGAAGTTTAGCTCCGGTTTCGCCCGGGTAGTTTTAGAAATAATAGAATAGAAATCGAAACGAATTTACATGGCAAATACTTCACAACGTCCATCTGCGTCACTTTTATAGATATAGGTTAGAAGTTTAGCTCGTTTCACTTGGTGTTTTTAGAAATAATAGAACAGAAATCAAAGAACGAATTTACATGGCAAATACTTCAAATGTCCATCTTCGTCACTTTTATAGACATAGACCACAAGTTTAGGCTCGGTTTCACTTGGGTAGTTTTTAGAAATAATAGAATAGAAACCAAAGAACGAATTTACACAAAATATCACAACGTCCATCTTCGTCACTTTTAGCAGATATAGACTAGAAGTTTATTTTGCTTCACTTGGGTAGCTCTTAGTGAAATAATAGAACAGAACCTCAAAGAACGAATTTACATGGCAATACTAACAACGTCCATCTTTCTTTGTCACTTTTATAGATATAGACTAGAAGTTTAGCTCGGTTTCACTTGGGTAGTTTTAGAAATAATAGAATAGAAATCAAAGAATTTAATTTACATGGCAAATACATTCATAAACGTCCATCTTCTTCACTTTTACAGACACAGACTAGAAGTTTAGCCTTTATTTCACTTGGGTAGTTTTAGAAATAATAGAATAGAAATCAAAGAAATTCAGTTCTATACTACAAATACTTTCACAACGTCCACCTTTGGCCACTTTTATAGATATAGACTACAAGTTTGGTTTAGTTTCCATTTTGGCAGTTTTAGAAATAATATAATGAAATCAAAGAACGAACTCTATATGGCAATACTTCACAACGTCCATCTTCGTCACTTTTATAGACATGTACTGTAGTTTAGTTTTGTTTCACTTGGGTAGTTTTAGAAATAATAGAATAAAATCAAAGAATTAATTTACATGGCAAATACTTCACAACGTCCATCTTTCTACTTTTACAGATACAGACCAGAAGCCTAGCTCTTGGTTTCTGACTTGGGTAGCTTTAGAAATAATAGAATAGAAATCAAAGAACGAATTTACATGGTAACACTTTCACAACGTCCACCTTCGTCACTTTTATAGATATAGACCACAAGTTTAGCTCGGTTTCACCTGGGTGAAGCTTGTGAAATAATAGAATAGAAATCAAAGAACGAATTTACATGGTAATACTTTAAGAACGTCCATCTTCGTCACTTTTATAGACATAGACTAGAAGTTTAGCTTGTTTCACTTGGGTAGTTTTAGAAATAATAGAACAGAAATCAAAGGAACGAATTTACATGGTGCAATACTTCACAACGTCCATCTTCTTCACTTTTATAGATACAGACCAGAAGTTTAGCTCGGTTTCACTTGGGTAGTTTTGTAACAGAATAGAAACGTAAAAGAACGAACTTACATGAAAATACTTACAACGTCCACCTTCGTCACTTTTTATAGATATAGACTACAAGTTTAGCTCGGTTTCACTCATAGTTTTAGAAATAATAGAATAGAAATCAAAAAGAAATCAATTTACATGGCAAATACCTACAACGTCCATCTTCGTCACTTTTTGGTGACATAGACTAGAAGTTAGCTTCGGTTTTTACTTGGGTAGTTTTAGAAATAATAGAACAGAAATCAAAGAACGAATTTACATGGCAAATACTTCACAACGTCCATCTTCTTCACTTTTATAGACATGACTCAGAAGCTAGCTCGGTTTCCACACTTGGGTAGTTTTAGAAATAATAGAACAGAAAATCAAAGAACGAATTTACACATAAATACTTCACAACGTTCATCTTCGTCATCATAGACATAGACCAGAAGTTTAGCTCGGCTCTACCTAAGTTGAAATAATAGAATAGAAATCAAAGAACGAATTGAGCATGGTAAATACTTTCACAATGTCCATTCGTCACTTTTATAGATATAGACTAAAGTTTAGCTCGGTTTCACTTGGGTAGTTTGTAATAACAGAATAGAAATCAAAGAACGAATTTATACGGCAAATACTTCACAACGTCCATCTCTTTGGCCACTTTTATAGATATAGACTAGAAGTTTAGCTGGAGCCCACTTGGGTAGTTCAGAAATAATAGAATAGAAATCAAAGAACGAATTTACATGTAAAATACTTCACAAACGTCCATCTTCGTCACTTTTATAGATATAGACCACAAGTTTAGTTTGCCTCTATAATTTTGGCAGTTTTAGAAATAATAGAATAGAAATCAAAGAACGAATTTATATGGCAAATACTTCACAAACGTCCACCTTCGTCATTTTTATAAGATATAGACTAGAAGCTAGCTCGGTTTCACCGGCAGGTTTTGTAGCTAGAACAAAATCAAAGAACGAATTTACATGGCAAATACTTCTACAACGTCTACTCCTCGTCATTTTTATAGACATAGACCAGTTTAGCTTGCTTCACTTGGGTAGTTTTAGAAATAATAGAATAGAAATCAAAGAACGAATTACATGGTAAATACTTCACAACGTCCACCTTTCGGCTACTTTTATAGATATAGACCAGGAAGTTTTAGCTCGGTTTCACCTTGGGTAGTTTTAGAAATAATAGAATAGAAATCAAAGAACGAATTTACATGGCAATACCACAAACGTCCACCTTCGTCACTTTTATAGACATAGACCAAAGCTTAGATTCTGTTTCACTTGGGTAGTTTTAGAAGCCAATAGAATAGAAATCAAAGAACGAATTACATGGCAACACCACAACGTCCATCTTCGTCACTTTTATAGACATAGACCAGAAGTTTAGCCTTGCTTCACTTGGGTAGTTTTAGAAACAATAGAATAGAAATCAAAGAACGAATTTTATATGGCAAATACTTCTTTGAAACGTCCACCTTCGTCACTTTTACAGATATAGACTAGAAGTTTAGCTCGGTTTCACTTCTAAGAAGCTTGTAGAAATAATAGAATAGAAATCAAAGAACGAATTTATATGGCAAATACTTCACAACGTCCATCTTCTTCACTTTTATACATAGACTAGAAGTTTAGCTCGGTTTCACTTGGGTAGTTTTAGAAATAATAGAATAGAAATCAAAGAACGAATTTACATGGCAAATACTTCACAACGTCCATCTTCGTCACTTTTAGACATAGACCCTGAAGTTTAGCTCGGTTTCACTTTCTGCAGTTTTAGAAACAATAGAATAGAATCAAAGAACGAATTTACATGGTAAACACTTCACAACGTCCATCTTCGTCACTTTTATAGACATAGACCACAAGTTTAGTTTTGTTTCACTTGGGTAGTTTTAGAAATAATAGAATAGAAATCAAAGAACGAATTTACATGGCAAATACTTCACAACGTCCATCTTCGTCACTTTTATAGATATATAGACCAGAAGTTTAGTCGGTTTCACTTGGGTAGTTTTGTAGAAACAATAGAACAGAAATCAAAGAACGAATTTATATGGCAAATACTTTCCACAACGTCCATCTTCGTCACTTTTATATACAGACTAGAAGTTTAGCCTGGTTTCACTTGGGTAGTTCTTAGAAATAACAGAATAGAAATCAAAGAACGAATTTACATGGCAAATACTTGCCAACGTCCATCTTCGTCACTTTTATAGATAGACTACAAGTTTATCTCGGTTTCCATTTGGGTAGTTTTAGAAATAACAGAATAGAAATCAAAGAACGAATTTATATGGCAAATACTTTGGCTAAACGTCCATCTTCGTCACTTTTATAGATATAGACTAGAAGTTTAGGCTCTTTTGCTTCACTTGGGTAGTTTGTGTTGCATAGAATATGAAATCAAAGAACGAATTTACATGGCAAATACTTCACACGTCCATCTTCGTCACTTTTATAGATATAGACTCTCAGAAGTTTAGCTCGGTTTCCACTTGGGTAGTTTTAGAAATAATAGAATAGAAATCAAAAAGTAAACGAATTTACATGGCAAATACTTCACAACGTCCATCTTTGCCACTTTTATAGATATAGACTACAAGTTTAGCCCGGTTTCACTTGGGTAGTTTTTAGAAATAATAGAATAGAAATCAAAGAACGAATTTACATGGCAAATACTTCACAACGTCCATCTTCGTCACTTTTACGATATAGACTAGAAGTTTAGCCGGTTTCACTTGGTAGTTTTTGAACAATAGAATAGAAAACTGGAAGAACGAACTTGCTATGGCAAATACTTTCGACAACGTCCACCTCGTCACTTTTATAGATATAGACTAGAAGTTTAGCTCGGTTTCACTTGGGTAGTTTTAAAATAATAGAATAGAAATCAAAGAACGAATTTACATGGCAAATACCACAAACGTCCATCTTCGTCACTTTTATAGACATAGACTACAAGTTTAGCTCGGTTTCACTTGGGTAGTTTTAGAAACAACACAGAATATAATCAAAGAACGAATTTCAGTGGCAAATACTTTAAAACGTCCACCTTCGTCATTTTTATAGATATAGACTAGAAGTTTAGCTCGGTTTCACCGGTAGTTTTAGAAACAATAGAATAGAAATCAAAGAAACGAATTCCATATGGTAAATACTGCCAAACGTCCATCTTCGTCATTTTTATAGATATAGACTACAAGTTTAGCTCTTGTTTCACTTGGGTAGTTTAAAGAATAATAAGAATAAAAACATGAATTTACATAGCAAATACTTACACAACGTCCACCCTCGTCACTTTTACAGATATAGATAACAAAGTAGAATGTCTGTATTGGATCAGGGTGGTAGAGGGGCAATATATATAGATATAGATAATATAAAGTGGGCTGATAGATTCTATATTTTAATCAATTCATAAACTGATCCCTGACTTTGTGATAATATATATTTTTCTATCCCTAATTTTGGCTTTCTTAAAGTTTTCAAGGTGTCGTTAGCATTCTAAGATTTTGATCTACATCTGAGCACAACCCCCGTCGATTTAGACTGCATAATGCAGACGCTAA